>BQKZ01003289.1:20981-34635 GCA_036244855.1 Temnopleurus reevesii
AATAATAATAAAACACAAATTGTTTGGATGCTTTCAAATGTTTGTTTTTTGAAAAATAGTGCGGTTGGTCTGAAAAGGGCTTTTTTTTTTAAAGCGGTTGCATTTACATAATTCACACAATCCATTAAGAAAATAAGACTTAGAAGGAAGTGAAAATGAGTTTTCAGGATGTATTCCACATGGTTATTTATGAATTTACTGTGATTTTTTCCATTTGAGTCATTTGAATAATTTCACTTTCAGTTTTACAAATTCCACTACTATCAGCTTATTGAATTTTTAAGTGAGACTTCAATAAATTAACTATAAATGATAATTTTGTGCTTGTTTCCACAGCTCTGACATCCAGATGTCTGCAGTTGGTTGCATTATACATTCCAATCGTCAAGGAGTTCTTTGCGGGTCGACTTTCAGTCAAGCAACAGAATCTTCTAAAGAGCTTTGACAAAATCCACAAGGTAGTCCTAGACTTCTTCAGTTAATCGTTTAAAAAAATATTGAAATCATGAAGAATATTCAAATTAGTTTTAGCTGTAGTTTATGCACCCTTGTCTTGGCCTATAATTTTTACACTGTAATCAGATATTTTCCATCCTATATGCTGCTAACCAGTAACCCAAAAGGAAATTTTATGGTTAAACATTTATAAGGCCATCATATTTCTGCTGGTACATATTCCTGGCCATGGGAGATAAATAGAAACAATTTGTATGGTGGCATTGACATTGATATTGGCCTTTTTGTTTTCAAGCAATTATATTTATATGTGGTGAAGGAGATGCCATGCTTCGGGCTTCTCCATGGATCCGCCCATCCTGTTTTTGTCTTTGCAATTTAGAACCGTAGATTGTATCAGCGTGAAAGTTTGGTCATTCATGCTCATAAAGGGAATGAAGAACTTTTAAACTTTTGGAGGTTATCAAATTAAAAGTCAAAGGTCATCGGGGGCATTTAAACAAGTGTACAAAGCTTTTAGTTCAACTCATGTGTGTATGCAGTATATGAGAGGTTATTTCTTCAGTTAAGCATAAAAGATATATCTGATTGTGCGATGTTGATTGATCAAATGTATATGATCAATGGAAGAAATGGAAGTATAAATTTTGATGAGCTTATGGATTGTGTGACAATATTTCCAGAAGTACAATTCTGTCAGGAACATTGACATCTCCCTTCAATTTAGTTTTTTTCTTTTTACAAATCATCAAAAACGCACCAATTCATCATACATGATGACAGCTTAGTCAATTAACCTGTGACTTCTTGTTCTTCTTTGAGTTTCATGATATGATTAGCCTTAGTCCTTTTCTCATGAACAATTTTTTCCTCTGAACCAGCCCATGGTGACACTAAAATCCATTTTTCTCAAATTCATTTTGATCAGGATTACAATGACCACGTCCAAGAGATTTCCAGCAAGCTAGTAGCCATCATGGATGACACATTCAGATCTTGTCTCTCTCAGGTTAGTCACTGTCCTTGATGTGAATATCTTTAGATTTAGCTGATATTACACTACACAAAATCATTTTAAGGATCACTATTTAATGTGAATGTAAAGTTTTAGGACGTTTTATATTTCTTGAAATACCTTAAAATGAACCGTCATGAATGATATCAAACATACCATGACTATTTAATAGCAATTTCCAATCTTTATGATCTTCAGGAAGAGTTTCAAAAGACACTCCCATTTCATGTGATGCAATTTCATATATGTCGAAAGAATTTGTTTTTATGTCACTTCAGCATTCATGTTTCATTTGAAATATAAATTCAAAATATCATAATTTTTTTTCCTATACAGTGGGAAGTGAAGGCTCCAGTTCCATCCTCTTGCTTCAGAGAGATCTGTAAACGAATCAAGAAGATCTATGAAGCAATTGCAGATCTTCTACCATCAGAACAAGTCAAGGTACGTCTAAATCACATATTTAATTTTTGTTTGTGATTGGGCATTGATAAGAGGAAGATGTTGATTGGCTAATGAATATAATATACATGACTTTGAATATCTTTGAATATCTCTGAGAAGCACATTGCCAGTTTATTAATAATCTGACAGACATAAACTGGACTGCTGCATGAACACAATGCTGTTTCAAGGTCTGTGTTGCTTTCACTCTTTTTTATGGAATGGTCCAAGTCTGTTTAATGCAAATAAAGCTAGTGATGATATAAGGACTGATAAGAACTAATAATAGCTGATTTATCTTTCACATTACATGATGAAAGTGCATCAGAGATAAATTATGGCAACTTAAGCATGTGAATTATCAATGAAAGCTTACAGATTCCCAAGTATCATTTCAAAGACATAATTCAATACAATACAATGCATTATGAGACAATATGTTAAAAAGAGGCTTTACTCTTGCAGTCTCAAAAGCTTTGCATGCACGAAGGAAAAACAGGAAAAATGCATCTCATCCATATTTATGAGCTAAACCAACACTGAGGTTTGGCTTTCAGCCCACAAGACTTCAATCTAAATCAACCAATCCTGCATAATGAGTCTGAATCCATGCTCATGTTTTGTGACTTGCACTGTGTGCAGAAGGGACAAAGGACTGGGACAAAGTAAACAACTTCATTCAAGCATTCACAGTAGCTTTATGATCACAAAAGAAAATCCCAGGTGCGACTCTTGTTCAACATTTTCCACATAATAAGGAGGATTGAGATTTATTTTGTGTCCATGTAGCTGTTGTTGATGGGAAATTAACCATTGTTATTGTTGTAGTGTCAGTGAACGGAGAAAAATACAATGATCATACTGTGAAAATTTGTTGAGCAAAATCAGATAATCTGTTAAATTTTTAAAGTTTTGATTTACACCCGTCATGAGCTCCTTCGGTTGGCAACTTGTAAGCACAAAGTTTTTAAAAGTTTTTTTTAAAGCATGGAGAACTCTCAATTCACTTTGCACACACAATTTCAAATTTTCTTCTTGATCTTAAAAGAAACCTTTTTGTTGAAGTGAATTTTGCCATCAGTTCAGAAGGAATGATGGTGATTCCTGAATTGAAATATAACTTTAATCCATATTATTTATTTATGACATCACAGATTATGAAAAAAGTTGCCAATTCAAGTATACACACCAGTGGGGGAAACACAAACTTTGGAAATTCATAATTTTTCAATGGATTATCCGATTTTGCTCAAATGTTTACAGTTTGATTTTTCTTCATTACTGACAACACCACGATGTCAGAGTGATGTTCCCCTTTAATGCTTGAATGCAGGTGGTTTACTTTGTCCAGGACTTAATCCCATCTGCTCAAAGTGTCTATTCACAAACAGGTTGTTCTTGATAACAGATCACTGTGAGGGACAAAGGAAGAAGGGACAAAGGACCGGGAAAAAGTAAATAACTTTATACAAGCATTCACAGTAGCTTCATGGTTGCAAAAGAAAGTCCCATGTGCAAATCTTGTTCAATTTTTTTTCAAAATTATGAGGATAGAAATGTCTTTTATGTCCATGTAAATATTGTTAATGTTTGAATGGAGGCTGTTTACTTTGTCTCAGGTCACTAAGTCCTTAGGACAAAATAAACAATTTCATGTGTGAGACTTGTTCAACATTTCTCCAATAATGAAGAGGATGAAGATTCATTTTTTTTTGTCCATCTAGCTATTGTTAATGCTGGAATGGAGGTTGTTTACTTTGTCCCAGAACTTTGTCCATTATGCTTAGAGTGTTGATGATTGAGTATGTTTCACATTGACCTTTCTTTGCAGGTGTTGTTCACGCGACTCAATGCATCATTCAAGACGAGACTCAAAGAACAGCTCATTCATCTCAATGTGCACAACGATGGAGGCCCGAAGCATGGGTGAATATTAGCATTTTTCTCTCCTTTTTTGTAATGTTGTCTAGTGATTTGAATGTCAGAGGCTTGGATAAGAAACTGTTCCCTTTGTTGGTCATAAATTCAGGATATTTCATAGAGATAGACTTTATGGTAGATGCAAAATGCAAGAATTTCATGTGTTCAAAAGTTACTTTAAGTTTTCATATATCCAGAGAATCTGCTCACAACATCTTTTTCGGGAATCAAAATCCTTTTCAGAAAACTTTTTTTCCATTCTTTCTCTTTTGAAAAATTAATGTTAATTGTGGCAAAAATGGTACAGGGCCAGAATTTAGGTTCCCATAGGATTCTTTCTTATGATATTAATTACTCCTTTGGCCCTGTTATATGTGGGGAAAAATACAGAAAAGGGAAATCAATATAATCTAAGCATTAAGAAAGTTTATGTTATTTTTGTTCATCCTATTGTACGGTACTAGTAATAAACAGTTATAACAGTTCCTCGGGTCAACCAGCTGTTAGGACCATTTGGTTTTTTAATGTTTCATTTGTAATCTACCATGCTATCAATGCTATTGATCTTCTAGAACTGGGTAATTTACCAAGCATGATGTTCAGTGGCAGTGGCTCAATGGGGGCCAGGGATAGGGGCAGGGATAGGGGCAGGGATGGGTCAGGGATGGGGTACGAATGGGGGGGGGGGGGGGGGGTGGAAGAAGAAATGCCCTAAAAATATTGCACAGGAATTTATGCTCCTCACCCATGTAACATACATGCCATCAAAATAGGAATCTTCTCCTATAACCCATCATTAGGTGGTATCAACATCTTTGGTGATCTTTGTTGACTCCAGTAGTTATTTAGAATGCAGTTACACTGTTACACATCCACCAGTCTACGAAGAAGCCCTTTATTAATGGATAGCATCAATAAAGAAAGAAAAGTGCATTGGAATCAATAGTGTTTCTAATATGCCTTCGTGCATCGCAGTGAAAAAATCTTGAACACCTTGTTTTGTCAGTAACCAGATAAAGGAAATTCTTCCCAGGAGACAGGTGAATTTCATAACGCTGTTTTGTTAAAAATTATTTACTGATTTGTTTTTACTTTTGTATCCCCCCTAAAAAATGACTGGAAGGGTTTTGAGTCCAATTTTAGGGAAGCAGGTATGATGTATTTGTTTCCTTATGACCCAGTCACATAGAAACTCCAACTGAACACGATTCAACACGACTCGTTGTTTGCCGGCAGTGAACTGATCAAAGAGTCATATTGAATTGTGTTGTTTCCAGGCTTCTTTGTGACTGGGGCCTCTGCCAATTTCCTATTTATTGAAAACTTGTCTTCTCATTCATCTCATTCTTTTTCCCACATCTAGCTTGGTGACCTCTGACCTTGTATTCTATTCCGAGTTCATCCAATCATTGGATGGCCTTGGCGAGATAGTTGACAATATGGACGATATATGGACATGGAGGTAGCACCTTATCCTATAGTATCTGTCTCAAAGACATTCTCACGAACTTAACCATTGATGCAGTATACTGGATGGATATTTGTATTGTTTGTTCAGCGCTCTACGAAGAGGTGACGTCTTGATCTTGTTAAAGATTGCTCGAAAGAGCTGTGCAACGGATTATATGATCAAGAATTAAGTTTGATTGTCTCTGTGGAAATTATGTGTCGTGATTTAGAACTGTTTGTTCCACTAGGACTGTTGGATGAGGCCGCCATTCTGATTTGATGTGACTACCTTTTGCACAATGTAGTGTGTGAAGATTATAGGATTATATGAGCTTTAATATTCAAATCCACTCTTCTAGTGACAGGTCCCCAAAAATTGCGAGCAAATAATTTTAGAGTTTTTTGAAAATTTCATGGGAAAGAAAAAGACATTCACTGGCTGGAATGGAAGATCATGTGGCTTGTGCTATCTCAGGATAGAGGTTTTGTTACAAAATTGTGATCAGTTGCAAGTTGTATTTGATGTGCAAGTGGCAATCAAAGCCATTGTTTCATTCAAAAGCGCAGACAGTGCACAAAATGTGAATTCCAAGTTGCAACTGATTTGCAATCAATTGCAACTTTGGAGCAACATCTCACAAAAGTGTCATTGCTAGCAATCTCATGTAGTTGCTAGAGTGTTGCTAGAAAGTTGCAATTCATCAACACAATGTCTTTTTCATGCATGTTCTTTAAAAAAGTGCAGAGCTTCTGGTCTTGATTTGTAACTGATTGCATCTTGTATGAGAAATATTTTATTTTCTCCTAGAATTCTTTGGATATCTAAGATTTGCATTATGCTAATAGAATTCTGAAAAAAAAAATGATTTGAATTTCATGAAACATATTTTTCTCCCATGAAAAACAACTCAGTTAAAAAAAATAATAATGTTAATATGATGATGGCTTACTGATTGGAATTATATAAAATGTGTTCAATATTAGGTAGAGTTTTGTCGCAAAATTGTTCATCCTCGATATTATCACAAGTGAAAAAGATTATATTTGGTTGCCCTCAGAAAATAGCCTATCATGAATTTATTTTTACTGGGTTCAATCTCGAATTAGAAGATGATCACAGTAAGATTATAGACAAACCTGAAACGTACAACCTGAAAAGTCATGTGACTTCTCACTCCCTCCAAATGAAATATGTTCCCAAAATTGAAAGATTAGATAAAATACAAACTTTTTCCGGCCGACTTAAACTATGGATTTTTAAGATGCAATTCCATGGCTACCAAACCCCCTAATTGCCATAGTTTACTGTTATGTCAGAAACATAAGGTAAAATCGAATCTATCTGGATAGAGAGTGTGCTTGCATAAATGGTAACTAGTTATGAAATGTGCAAAGACTTGAAACATGAAATGTCTATCATGATTTACTTTACAAAGCCTTTATAACTTATTTTTAGGTACATGTAGACCTCATGAATTGCTTCCCTCACCCATGTTCATTGTTAATAGACATTTGTGTAGATAGGTTATATTTATATTTGTATGGTATATAGTTATTATTATGATGTGCATATGGGTAATATATGTATTTCGGACATGGGGATATGTTTTTCTACAGCATCCTTTGCCCTCATGGGCCTGTTGCGGAATACTCTGTCAAAGTTTATGCCAGAGTTTTTCCCTGTGTCAAAGTCTAAGGCAAAATTGCTTTTTGCCAGAGTTTTCCATAGCAAAAGATTTTATGCAACAGGTCCCAGGTTGTTTGAAATATCATGGAGTAGCAAAACCTACTGGCTTGAACTTGATAATGATTGAATAGTTTAATTATATATTTTGGAACTTAATCTATTCCTGTAGGTTACGGCAAGGTGGGTTGTTCAATTTGTATTCAAACCCGTCTTTAGTTCCAACTCAGGGGAAACAGGAAAAGTGGCCAGTGTAGACAAGTGACCACTATAGACAGGTTCTTTAACACATATTTTCATCTGGATGGAAGTGCTATAGATTGCCACTATAGACAGGTGACTGCTAAGACAGGTTTGACTATGAGCATTTACTTTGTATGTGTTAACCCTCTCAATCCCTTAGTCGCATTTTGGCAATCTTCACGAGGAAGAATGAATCTACTCTTGATTCACTATATACTGCCCTCTATTGTTGATTTATGTACCAATGGAAAGCCAGAGAGTGCAGCTTTCCAATGAATACTGTATAAGCTGAAATTTTCGTGGTGGTTTATTTTCGCTAATTTCACGGTTATGGCCTCGCACATTCATTTGTGTACAAACACTGTCAAAAACGTGAAAATAACAACACGCCAATGTGTTATACTGGTCAGAAATCGCGAAAATATCTGTACGCTAAAATATTGGCTTATACAGTACAAATAGTAGGGGTATTGTCTGAGTTCCTTTACTGACAAATTGGATTGAAAATACAAATTGTGATTTTGTCTGAAAGGGTCAATTGGTAAATATAGAGGTTATATTGGGCAGAATATAGATCTCAATGGGAGCCTTTTGTCTTAAATTATGCAAACTGGTCGAAAAATTTTACTGAACTGATCTCTGTCAATCTTGATTTTTTAGTATCTTGATGTTTTGTAATGTCGATCAGATTTGTAGGAATTATTAGCAATAAGGCCTTGACTACTTTTGTATCGAACCATAGTGTAATTTCATTCTAATTTAATGTCAAAATTATACATGTAATGTAATGAGTTTGATTTTAAGATTGGTTTCCATTACCTAAGATGCAATTATTTTTTTAGTAGAAAAGCCTAAATATCATAAAGATAATAATGTAGTAATTTAATAACAGGAGGGCTATTGAATGCATTGCATTTATTATGATAATCATGTTAGTAACTAAACTCCAGATGAAACAAAAATGTTTGATCACCTAGGTAGATTCTAATTAGCTACGCGGCACAAAAGCATATCTTGAGGTTTATTTTATCTTTTAGTAGAAGAGAATTAATACAGTATTTAGTCAAACAAAGTATTTACTGACCTTCTGAGCATAAATAATTCCAAACTCATATTTTCATAATTATATTTTTATTTTTTCAGTCTGATTAGCTGGGCAGTCTGTACTTGTAGCTGCATTATATGAAATATTTATTTAAAAAAAATTTAAGTTGACATTGTTCTGAAAAATCAAAAACTGCCGACTGATTGAGGATTTACAAACACAATATTTCTTTAGTTTGCACATCTTAGATTGAAGAATAAGGACTAAATTTTGTTTTATTGCAGTTATGTGGAATGCACAAAATTTATTTTCAATGTGGATATTATTTCAAGAAACTCAGTCAAGTTCTTACATTATTATAGTCCTTTAGACAGTAGAAACTGCCCATCTTTTTTCTTTGGCATTCCGTTATTATAATGCAACAGAATGCAAAATTGTTTTGTTTTGTTCGTAAATTTGGACACATATTTTGTTTCCGTTAGCTGCCATTCCAACTCATGTCCATGTTTAACTTATATGTTTGTATTATTTACATTTGTATGTATATTTGGGATTAATGCACTTTGCTTATTATTATTTACTTACATTCAACTATTCATTGGTTGATGCATGTCCATATGTTTTGCCAAAATATGGATTGTATTATTTTTTTCAAAATTTAGAGGTATAATAGAGAGAGAAAAAATTAAATGTGTAAAATTCCTTTGAATATCAATTAATAGTCACATGATATATGATGTTTATATGATCAAGAATAAAATTGATACTGTGCAATCAATGATAATTGATGTTTGTTGTTTGAATTTTAATTGTGTCTGTAATATGATTATTGAATTGTTACGGGAGGGGCGGTAGATATGTAGCTACCATGTCAGTCACATCCGCCCACTCACACACACACATACACTACAGGTTCATGGTGTAGATCGCGGACGTGTGTTCGTGTGTAGCAGAATCAATTCTATAAATCGCAGACGTTCTAATCTGACAAAAATACCATCAAACCGAGGACGTACCCCAATCCTTTTTTAATGTATTTTTATTGTGTAGTGGTACGTTTTCAACCTACTAGGTTGTATAGAACATTAAAAACTGATGTAACCCCTAGAAACTCCATTTATTTTGTTCTTTTCATTGAATATATCATATTTTTCCGATTGTCAAAAATATGAATCATCTAGAATTGAAAACGAAGAAGTGACAAAACGAAAATAAAAGAGGTGAATGTAGGAGGGGGTAGAAGAAGAGTCAGGCATAGAAGAATAGTGCCGGGGAAAATGAAGCTAGAAAGGGAAATTTAATAAAGGAAATGAAATGGGGAAGAGGAGAAGGAGAGGAGGAGGAGGAAGCAGAAAATACCCCCACCCCCAAAAAATGTAATCATACTTCCTGTTTCATCTTCCTTCCACATTGGTTAAGCGCTTTTCCAAGGATGGAGGAAAGGGTGCCCCTTAATGTTTTGGACAAGAAAAAATAAGATAAAGTAAATGGTTAAAGGGGGTGAAAAGTATTATGATATGTTTATCGCTTGTTAGAAAAACTTTCAAGTATATTTCGCCCAATTAAAAGTGCAATCCTGGATACAACACAGGGAGGTGTTTCACCAAGTCGTTCTTAAAGTTACGCATAAATTTACGTTCGACTGGTATCAATTCTTGCGCTGAATGCGCGCACTATCATGAATTATTACGCACAAGAAGGGGTACCAGTCGAACGTAAAGTCGTGCGTAAAGTCTTTCTTATCTTGGTGAAACACCTCCCTGCTTATGTAATAGATGATTTCAGATTAAAAGTCAATAAAACGAAAACAGACGACACGGATTCTTATAAAGAATTAAAGTGTCCATGACACACGAAGTAAAAGGTATTCTGACTACGTAAGTAATTGCGAGTCATGAGTAATGCCTTTGAATAGGCTTCGGGTTTTCATTGATACAATTTGTTTATTTAGTGGTATGGGCGTAAAGTAAGCAACCTTATGAGAATATTTGCCGAATTGACTCACCTTGATTAAATGTTCTTTGATATTGCCGTGTTCTTCTTGTGGCTAAACGTGTTTTTTTTTTAATAAATTTAATGTAATTTAATGTAATTATGTTTAAAACATCGTCACACATTAAGATGTTGTTATTTGTTTTAATTCTCAAATCCAGATGTGTGACAACAAAGAATGCAAAAAAGAAGGAAATTATATAAGCACTATCAAGACGTCTATGAAAATGGAATAAAGCGTTCACTGCCGCTTTATTACTACACAGTGTGCCAGCTATGTATGTGGTATTTTTATTCTACTTTTTTAAGCATGTAACGTTGAATTTGAAGCCTAATATTTTCACACCTTATTTCATGTACACCATCAACCATTTAGGTAGCATTTAGAATCTGGCAGTAGAGAATTTTTAAACGAAAACAATATTAAACAGTGTTTTGAATTTTTTGCTTTATTGTATCCTAAATTTAGAGCTAGTATTTCAACCAACGAACTAACAAAATTTAGGTTATTCTTTATACTGGGGGGGGGGGGGGGAGCAAAAAACTTATATTATAAACAAAGCAAAGCAACGAGGGAATCAGATTAGACTTATTTCGTTTCTCGACAATGTTACCCATTGTTTTTAAACTCTTTACAGCAAAATTGTGAGCCATTTTATCAAATGTCGTACAAAATTTACAGGCTTGATACGATTTCTTATACAATTAAATGTAACATCTGTACAATTGTATCTAATTTGATCCATATGTAAATCACAATAGTTTTCTATATCTGCAGGAAATGCTTACTATAACCGTACCCATATCAGATCTCTGTCAGGAAATCTTAGTTCCTGACTCAACGATTGGTCACAGATAAAAGCTCGGATCATAGCTGAAATGCCCTCGTTCGTGTCACACAAAATGCGAGTATGCAGAAAGATTGTACTTTTCATTCATACATATTGATCGGTTCTCGTAATGTCTTTCAGGTTTGCAAGCCTTAAATTTCGTTGATTTTAGGGCAAGGCCATTTTTATACTACAGCATGAATGGGGAAAAGAAAAAAAGGGCACCTAAATCTCCAAGGCAAATGAGCCTTTTTGTGGAGGGCATCAAGGCCAGAGTATAGGGCAGGCCATGGCCTTCGATTGATTTAAGCCCTGGGTTTGGAATGTATTTGTCATATACTTTAAAAAAGGTGTTCATTAATTTTGAATCTGCATTGCGCAACTCAAAAAAAAAAAGTGTTAGAATAACGTCGAAGCTAAATAAAACCAGTGAGATGTAATTCTATAATACATTCCTGATTGAACTTATTTGAATATTGTTGTAATTTTCAATATATTCTGATGCTAAATTTATATTCCTGAGGCAATTCGATGTTAAATTAACTAGCTGATTCACCCTTTTTCTATGGTGTTGTAAAATGCAGAAAAAAAGTTGAGTTAATTCCATGGTATATTGCTGTTCTTGAGTTTGGATTTGATATGTTTTTTTTTCTTTTTTCTTTGTTATTTTTCTTTTCATTAATTCTCTTTTCTTGGCCCGATTTGAAAAGAATCTTTCATCAGCCCCGACTCAAAAAAATAATATTGAGCTTTGTAAAATCAATAAAAAAAAAACAATTGTAATAGTTTTAAGTCGCTTTTTTTCGTGTTACGATTAATCATTATAATGACACCTTTTCGCTCATCTTCAGACACAAATATATAAACTTAAACAGATGATCTGAAAGTTTCAACTTGTATTCAGATTTGTACAAAATTTTATTTATAACTTATTCGGGCAGCAACTGCAAGTCTATTGATTTCAACTTGAATGACCTTTATCCATGTCAGACACCCCCGAGTCCTGTAACTTCCACGCTCAATACTCCCCTCATCCTTACCTGAAAAGGGTATTCAAGAATTTTTGGTGCTCAGAGATCAAATTTGCACCTCAAGAGCTGACAAGGTAAAAAAAAAATGATAACGATAACAATTCCTTTTATGCCAAGCAAGGGCATTNCCCCCTTCCTCCCCCATGAGCGTACCCATGATTTTGAAACCCGAGGGGCTGAGCTAAAATTTTGCGCCCCTAAGGGGCTGAGCTGAGCTGTCAAGCAAAAAAATAAGTCATCGCCTACTTTAGCGCCCCTTTAGGGGAATTTGGCGCCCCCAAGCTCCCCCTCCGCCCGCCTTTCCCCTAACGAGTCCCCGAAATGCTTCTCCATGATACGCGAATGCACAACCCCTCACCCCTTCCCACTTGTCCAAACCCAGTCCATATGTCCCATCATATCACTAGTGATCAAATTTGAGAGGGGGAAATTGTTAGGGACTATAACGATTACCGCGGTTCGAGGGTGCATGGCTTACAACTTTCGATCCGGGTTCGATCCTTATCAGGGGAAAGTATGGCTTCCTCCTACCCTTCCTGGTTTGTGGGGGCCTTCATCCGTCCATAGTGTTGAGGGGTAGGCCTATATCGTATGATCGTTCTATGGATCCGACTTTGACGTAATCTTATTCTTGGCGAGCACTCAATATTGGCCTATAGCTGTATGCATCTCAGTACTTTACAATACAGTTAAATCTCTTAGAAAATAGCATCATTCCATGGCCCTACGAAAGACCATGTACTGATAAATATGTATGATTGAAGTAATAAATATGAAGATAGAATTAGTAATTATGCTATTTTTCATAATGATGATATATATGTAGTGTAATTGGCATTACATTATCACCATTATCATCACTATTATCATCATCATCATATTCATTTTCATCTTCATATTCACATGCAACGACTATTGTTTAATTGATTGTCAGCTCTATTCGGTACCATGATCTAGGGTGTTATAATGGGGTTCCGAAATCGTTGTTAATGTTGTTTCATTTGTTTGTTTGTGTTTTTTTTTTCCGTGGAGGGGCCCTTAACCCATCCCGCTCCCCCGAGTAGAAATATCCTGGATATGCCAATGGATATAGTCCTGTTGTAAGATAGCGCCAACAAAATCGTAGTTTATTAATATTTTATTCCTGAAGATCACTTTTCATCCCAAATTTAGGTGCAAATGCATTGGAATATATAGAATTTGTGGATTCAAACAAATTGACTTGCTATTTCGGGCAAGCATCGGGTAAGCTTTCGGATATTGAGTACGCAAACAAATTGATTTCTTTGCGGGTTCTTTAGAGCGTAGATTGCTGTTATGAATGAACTGGCGCCCTCAGTTTTCAGGTCATTCAGAATTTTACAGGCTCCTGCCTGTACTTTTGTCAATAATTTTTGTCTATTTCTAATTCCCAACACATCATCGAGGGAGGGGCAACCTCTGCTCCTCTCGCCTTCCCCCTCATTAAACCTATACCACCACCTCCTCTCTTCTTCCTCATCGCCCTCCTCTGTTTCGCCCTCATCCCTCCTTCTTCCCATTCAT
>BQKZ01003289.1:37953-47963 GCA_036244855.1 Temnopleurus reevesii
GGGGGGGGGGGGGGTAGGGGGTAGCGCCCACAACGCCGCCCCTATAAAAAGGATACGATAATGGGTTAATGCAGCAGACTACCTGTATGCAACACCCTTTAATCGTCAAAGCGCTGCCAATTTAAGAATCGAACGTGATGAAAATGCGATTGCTAGAAAATGCAATCATGTTCGACCCACAAATGATGCGATGTACTTTTTTGCAAGTCAAATACTTCCTTCGGATTTCATCAGTGTTCGTGAAAAAATAGGAACTTCAGGTCGGTTGCCAGAAATGTTTTCGCTGTCATCTTCCTGCTAAAACGTCTGAACTTCTTATGCCACCCTCACATAGACGTATAAACGTGAGCGTTTATGTTAAGAGGTTAGTTCTTGCTAAGTTGAGATGTTTTAGCAAGAAGAGGATAGCTAAGACCATTTCATTCGATTGGCCCTGGTGTGAAAATATTTGTACAGCATTTTGTCCATTGCGTAGTCTAGAGTTGCATATTATCATATTATCTCTGTCGTGACCATAACTATATATACTATTCATAGTATATTATATTAAGTTCACGTATTGGCACGGTTACATTAAAAGACGAGACGAGAGAAGGTGTGCATTTATGCCAATCTTATTTTTATTAAAATTCTTTTACTATTTATAGTACATATAGATAAAGTATTATTGAAATAAGTATAAACAAAATCCACATGAACCATTTTAAGGGCAGATGCAGGATTGAAGAGTGCACTGATCGCTTCATACAGAACATTGGTGGCGCAGCATCAAATTAGAAATGGGAGGGGGGGGGGGGGGGGGGCCCACCCCTGAATCCGCTTGTGATCTCACACGACCAACTAGGTGAATTCGATCTCTGTAACCATGCATTAAGGATCATCATATTCAAATTGGGCAGGCGGTTGTTTTGAAGGTCTGTTTTGTCATCCGATACTTTAATGATCGTGTTTTTCATTCAAAGCTGTTTGGGAAGAGACCAACCATTTACACAATAAAACCAAAACATGGCCTTTTATGCAAGCGCTGCACTCGAAAATAGTGTTTGTATATTACATCCGAAACTATCGAACACTGTCTATTCTCACAATTACGTTTAAAGCGGTGTTCTTCCCTCACCACATTGTCGATTACACACGTAGCCTAATAAAGAAAAAAGGGTGAATCATTTATAGAGAATTAATTTGCTCAAATCCTTTTAATGGCCGTCTAAAAGGCCGTGTTTGTGTACCTGAAAGGCTGAAGGTACACTGAAATCGAGTTAAAGTTTAACCAAGGTTTACTCACGACTCTGTCAACAGTTTTGGAGAGCGGTTTCCAGGGACCGAATCGGGGAGATTCATGGCGGTAATGAGTTCCTTGTCGTGGGTTTCTTCTGCTGATTTCAAGCAGGCGTAGACAGATCGAGCTATTTTTAGGAAGAAGGGAGGGGGAGGGAGAGGGGGGAGATGTGTNTGTTGGTTGACCACTTTCATAATGTATTCAAAATGTATTATTGTTTGCCCACAGACGAACTATGTATTTAGGTGTCAAAAGATAATGAGAGGTGAATAGCCATAATGTAGCTTAACCAACCTAGCAAAAACCACTCCATGCTATGCACATTCCTGACATTGAAATAAGATTATTTTAAGCCAGGTGAATATATAGTTTATCATTGTATTCATTTGATTAGAAGCTGGCATAAAATTTGAAACACTATGAAAGTGGTCTATTACCTCGTATATGAGCAATGACATTATTCCAGAATGAATCAACCGTATTTCATTCTAACCGAATAGATATTTTTCCTATTCAAATGTCTTCATGTTTACTTCAAGACATGCTATGTATTCAGTAAGAGATGTCCATTTGATCTATTGAAATGTAATAAACCAATATACCAATTTTGTAATGTTTTAAACTTTAGGCACACATCTTTGTCAAACACACTATTTGTTCATCTGCGTTTAGATACTCCTATTTCAATACTGGAATGCGAATAGCACGCAGTGGATGTTGCTAGGTTGGTCAAGCTACAATGTTTGTCCAATCTAGCAACGTTGATGTATAAATTCCGACTATTGTACCCTCATTTTTTGACAGCTGAATTCCTATAGGATACCTTGGGGCAAACGTGAATAAATTAGAATACATTATACGAAAATAGTCCATTGCCCTACTAAACCTCGATACAACATTCCGCAATGAATAAAGATGGATTTCAATCATGACCCAATAAACCATTTTCCTATTCACATATCTTCACGTTTGCATCAGGAAAACCTATGTGTCCAGCTCCTGATGATAAAATTACAATAGTCAGAACATAGAATGCATTGGTGTTGCCTCACCAAGCAACAAGGAGTACATTCCATTTTTATTTCCTCTATTGAAATGCAAAATATCAATTCATTAGTAATTTAAATTAATGCACGTTTCTTGCAAACAAACATAGTTACGCGGATTTTTTTTTTTTTACAGAGTCACGTCAGTAACAATTGGACGACAATACTTGGAATCCAGTTTGTATGCATGAATTGTTGCTATGTCGGACAAGCTTTCGAGTTGTCAATAACAATATTTTGTGTTAGAGGTAGACATAAATTTTGTATACATTAGTGGACTGGTCTATTGTTTTTGATCACATGATTTTTTCATTATTCAACATTTAGCAAAGATATGCCGTATTGAGTAAGTCTACTTGGAATCAACTTTGTAAGCCAAGCATCATTTGTTGCAATGTGAGACAAACCCATAAGAAGCTTTCTGATTGTCAAGAATGAATTTAGAGGACCTGCCAATACCTGTCCACCAAACTATGCATACTGTCAATGCAAATATTCGTAACAATTCTAAGTTTTGCTTGAGGCATACCTGACATAGCAAAATGTAATGTGTACTGACTGAATTCCAAATACATGTGTTGTAGTTTACTTATCACGAACAAGTGGAAAGAACATCATATTATTAGCTTCCCTGGACAAAGATTTGCATTATACATTTGAATCAGTTTATGTAATCAATTTTGTCTAACCTAGTTATTTGCTACATTGCATTTTCTGAGATGAGTTAATTTGAGGGCAATGAAGTGCAAACAAACGCAAACAATCTTTTGAGTTTTGTTTTGCCAGAACCATAACATTTCTAAAATAATATGGCCCGTGTCACCGTAAGCAGGCTTGTGTGGTAATGTTCTAGTTGCATGTTCGTTTGCGTGGTTGTTGTGTGTTTACTGATGTTGTCTCATTTGATCATGAATTACGTACGCAAAAACCATGGAATAAAAATGTAGAATAAAATGGCCAATACTATCGTTGTTTTTTTTTAATTCACATTTTCTAGCGTTATTGAAAACAAGCATCGTAGTCAGCCATGTTACAAATGCTGCAGTAAATTACATTCTGATATCGTAAAAGCCACATTTAAACTATTACCATCAGAATATTAAATAAGAAGCAATTTCATCTTCCATTGTCATCATTCGAAAGCAGTAAGCGGATGCCAGACATCCGAGCGAATTCACAGAGTGAGGAAACATAAACAGAAAACTAAAAATGAGCAGGCTGTAATAAGAGTCTGTGTAATGTGAAAGAATAATCACTGTGAGCAGAAGGGACAAAGAACTGGGACAAAGTAAACAACTTCCATTTAAGCATTAATTTAGGTATACAAAAGCAAAATAATTTTGTTCCCTCTTATTCTACAGAGAAATGCTGAACAAGACTGTGAATGGACATGCAAGTTTCTTTTCTTTGCAATGATGAAGCTATTGCGGAGTGAATGAATTTGTTTGCGTTGTCCCATTCCTTTTGTCCCTTCTGCTCACAGTGAATAAATAAAAAGAAGGTGGAGAAGAAGAAGAAGAAGCCCTGTTTTGAGGAGAAATAGTATAAGTGCGTAGGCAATCTAGAGACGTGTTGCCTGTTGCCCATGGCAACCAAATCGAAGGAAACCCCTGGTCGCTGGATGACTTCCTCTACAGCTAATCTCAAACTCGTTGGTTCAAGACAGACCCTATTTCCCTCTCCTCCCCAGCAGAGTCTGACCCCCCCCCCCCCTCCTCTTCCTCTCCAGCTAATCTCAAGCTCGTTGGTTCAAGACAGACCCCATTTCCCCCTCCCTTGATGCAGCCCCCCCCCCACACCCACACTTCCGCCCTCCTCCTTACGCATTTACCCTTGATATGAGTATTATATCAATATCGATCGATCCCCCATTCCCCCAGTCTCCCAGTCTCTTAATGAATGACGCTGGGAATGATATTGATGCAGTGATTCTAGTTGTTTCTTTATTCATTAAGATTGGGGAAATAGTCAATGTGAATGGCTATATTAAAATTCAACGTTGGAATGCGTAGAAAAGACAGACGTTTGCATGTTTTGAGAGGGAGAGAGGGGGAAAGAGAGGGAGAGAGGGGGAAAGAGAGGGAGAGAGAGAGGAAGAATGAACATGATAAAAGAGGGGAGGGGGAGATGTAAGAGGGGCTAAAAACGGATGTGTTGACAAATGAAAGATTATCATAATCATTAGGATTGTTACTATCATCATCATTAAATTATTATTATCATTATTATTATCATTATCCCCTGATTATTATTATTATTATTAATATTGTTATTTTCATCATCGTCATCATTATTGTTTTTGTGGTTCTTTTGTTAATCAAAATTCATACGTAATGAAGGTACATAATGTAGGGTTGACCGGTAAATACAATTACATAAATAAATGAATGTTTATAAATGGATAGATGGACAGATTGATAAAAGTGTACAACTGATGATAAATTGATTTAATATGTATCTATTCAATCTCATCTGTTCGACGAAGTTGTAAAAACAGCTAGCTCGAGTTATTTTATCAATTTTCATATTTCTTTCCTCTTTTTAATTTTTTTAAAAAAATAGTATTATTACTATGGCGGGGGGGGGGGCTGATCTACATACGCCCCCATTATCCTTGCCAAACATCCCTTGAGCGCTTACGTTTGAAGATGCTCATGAAGATTGTTTCTTCCCGTTATCTCCCCCATGCTTGCGTAGAAGAAGATAACTCTTGTAAACATCACGGAACCGAAGAAGGTCATCAACTCCAAACATAAACAATGTGTTGTATGGATGATACGAGCTTCGGTATCTCTCATGAAAATCCTTTACCATTGCTGAAGCGCTCACAGAGAATGCCTTTAATTAGCAGATTCAAATTCATGCATTTCAGTGAAACCTATTTCATTAAATCAGTGAGTAAAGGGTCTTGTAACACCAAAGATGCATTCAAACTTACGATAAATGTTAGTAGTAATGCCAGACTGATACTTGCATGAGTTTGTGGCACGCATTGACACGACCTGAGTCGTGACAGTGCGCAAACTAGTCGTAAATTGGCGTAAAGTGTGCATGAGCTCGTCGTGACTGCGTGCCATGTCGGGACGATGTTCAAAATTCTGGTCACGACAAATTTCTGGAGACCGGATCGTGAACTATGCGCAAACTGTTCGTGAACTCATCGGAACGATGCGGGAGGATGCGTGCCAGTAGATGGCAGTGCGTTTGACTGTCACGAACTTCCAGAAATAGCCTCCCCCAGTCATCCATATATACATAGTGTCGATGTTATTTCGGAGACACAGCATGATCACGGCATCGTCCGTTTTGCGCAAACTCGTCGTGCCATTGCAGGAAGTGCGTAAATTATGCGCAAACTATGCGCAAGCTATGTGTAAACACGCTGTGCCAGTTCGTGTCAATGTGGACATCGATGGGCACGCATTCGTGAACTCGTCGTGAACTAGTCGTGAACAGTGCGGAAGCCCCCATTTCGTGCCCCATCATGGCACGACTTGCCACAACAAAAACGTGGCCAAAAGTCGCGCAAGTGTCGGCTTGGCTTAAGTCTCTGGCAAAGCCTGGACCACAGAGATATTATTTATTTTCAATTAGTCGGATTTTTCATGTTACTTGCATTTTGGTTTGCCTGCATTATAAGATTCAATCGATGCACACCTCATTTCAACAAACTTAGTAAAGGGGTCTTCCCGTTTTTAGAAATATCACATCTGTTAACACTTGAACTCCAGTTTGCAAACATCAGTTGTATATATGTCGGGTAATTTAGTGAGTTAAAAGTGTACATAAACTTGTTTATTTGAATTTATTTATATTTTCAGTAATACTCATTTCAGTAATTCGATTGTCTGAATTGTATGGTCTCTCTCATATCAAATCAAAACAATTTACATATTCAAATGTATAAGGTTTCATTAGATAATGTTCATAATACATAATGGCCCGTATTCCTCTAGCGGATCTTAACTCGACCATGGACTAAACCATTGATTATTTAGAACCGGGCTATTCAATATTTAAACAATTGGTCTAAATAACAATGAACTAGACCTGGGTTGAGTTAAATCCTGCTATTGCAAGTGTTTTTTTTTGGTGCAGTTCATAATGTCATTTAAAACGTTTGATTATTATACATTGTTTATATGTATATTTTTTTTAAAACAAATTGTTAAAATGTTCATTTACATGTATGTATCAATAAAATCCATGTGCAGGGGGAGAAAATTAATTATTTAGAACTGGGTTATTCAATAGTTGAACCAATGGTCTAAATAACAATGACCTAGACCTGGGATGAATTAAACCCTGCTTTTGTCATACAGATTTTAAGAATGAGTAGAAAACGAATGATAGCATCCTATAAAGACCAAAGATTTACACCCATTAATTCCCCTTTTCTCGTGAGCATCATAAGTATGATAGATTATAATCTGCTATCATCATGATTATAAAGTAATATCATTTTGCACTTTGAAACGCCTCTTTGATAGCGTTTAAAATATTAATCGCTTCGTTATCTTCATTAATCATGAACTATCTTCTCAATCGTATTAATTGCCAGAAGAGAGCTAGAGCTACCCGTCTAAGCACTTAAGCCCCGGTCACATAGGACCCCGGACGCAACACGATTCACCCCGACTCTTTGTTAATTCACAGTTAACTGCCTCAGATCAACGAGTCAGGGGTGAATCGTGTTGCTTCCGGGTCCTATGTGACCCGACCGGGGCATTAGCGTCTTCAACCTATTAACATCTTCTCCAAAACAGCTCCACCCTTTTATGTATGGTCCATGGAAAAGGGCATGCTTAACACACTTTTTTTTTTAAGACGTAAATTTTGATCGATTTGAAATATGCTTTCTGAAAAGGATTCGTTGAAATGTATTTAATACTATTTGGGACATTCTTGCCCAACAAATCCCTTTTACCTCAAATTTAGAAAGAATTTGTTGTGGAGTATGTTTTACGGTTACGTTGCAAAATTTGACGCCTATGTTGAGGTTAAATTTTTAAGAAAACAATGTAGTTTTTTTCTTAATTACTCCCCCCCCCCCAATAAAATTTCTTTTTACTCTTTTCTGGGGCCCAATATTACCTCATGTCCATCCATTACCTCCTTTGCTTATCATGCTTATACATCATGCAAAACTGATGCTGGGTAATCATGTTACCCCTATTGATGTTGATCATGCTTTTTAAGAGTATATAGAATTACTGATGTCGGATTATCATTTATAAGACCAGCTCTAATAAGGATATGGTTTACAATAAAGCACAAGATACGGGCATCTTTATAGTATCAATTCAGTTATTGAGTCTTTATATACGACGTGACCCACCAAAGAAAATTAATACCCGGCATAAAAAGAGATATACAGCTATGCCATAGCCACGTGTGGAGTGCTCTGCAAACATCGTCAAATGCTTGCATTTATGACGACCGCCATTTTGAAGAGCACTCAAATTTTACCCACTCGTCCCGCATGCGAAATTATGCGAGCGCCAACCCCTCCTAATGTTCCATTAAGAGGAAAATTGTAAAGTACAGTGGAAACTCGGTATATTGAGATCTGATTAACAGTATTCCGGATATAAAGTGGTAATAGTTTTGTCCCAGCTCTTAATAATACACCCACATCCATATCCCTGCGCACACACCCGACCGTGATATGCTCATGGACTGTGTGTGTGTGTGTGTGTGTGTGTGTATGTATGTGCGTAATAAGTGTGTTTGTGGTTGTACGTTCATATGTGGTGTCTTGTAATTCTCACCTATACATACCCACACTTCTCCATACCTCGACTTATTTTACACTTACTTCAGAAGTATTGTAGAAGTTGTGGGCATAGGAGATGTAAAAGTGACAAAAAACCTAGCCATCATAATCAATGTATATAGTACTATTTTTTTGGAGGGGGAGGGGGGGGGGGCTCATTGATACAGAGGGCTGGGGGGCTGCTGTCATACACGATTCCTACACCTATGAGATGTGGAGGTAGAAGAAGTAGAAATAGTCTGATAGTGGTAGTAAGGATAATTATTTGCAAATTCAGATACAATTTGACAAAGTACGTAGAAGAAGAAACATGAAATATTTTCTCTTTCAAGTGAAATTTTGCAGACGACGGCCACATGTCCATCAAAATTTGACTCACACTGGGAGTACGTTACCATGGAAAGGTCTGCACCCTTTCTTGCTCTCACGTCGAACTTGAACGTGAAAAAAAAATTCCCGCGCATGCTGCGATAAAGAGTGCTGGAAATGCCAGGTGAGGTGGCGCACGCCGCGTGGCGACCGCAACCTCAGGGTGTTGAGAGCAACACTCCCGCTGCCATGCACATGTTACGGGTAACAGTTTAAGCCCTGGTCACATAGGGCCCCGGAAGCAACACGATTCAACACGAATCTTTGTTTGGAGGCAGTCAACTGTGAATTAATTAAGAGTCGTGTTGAATCGTGTTGCTTCCGCGCTCCTTTGTGACCGGGGCATTACGGGTAACAACTTACCCAAGGTTTTGAAGCTAGCGACAACATCATGTGCAGAAATGTTTCACACTTCAAAGGTTGACTTTTTTTTTTTACTCCCTTTCTCTATAAATATTATCAATTCCTTGCTTGTTTTAGAATTATGGAGCTCGAGACATGACAAACAAAAAGTTGCATTCTTTCCTCGAAGTGCCCAAATGTGGAGCGAGCGAGCGAAATGACCGAGCGTAGTTTCTTTTCCAACTTCAATGAATTTTTGCACATTTTTTCCCAGAAAACTTTTCGATTGACCATTGAAAATTGTTTCAAAATAATTCTAATTTCTTCCCGTTCTTCTTAATCACTTTCATTCATTTATCTGATACATGATCTTTCCTATCCGTCTTCACAACGTTTCAAATAGAATAATATATACCACCTATAGCATAACAAGCAATTTGTCCTCAAGCTGTGTATGTATTTTTGCTGTTAATGTTTTTTTTGCAACAATGATGAATCACAAAGCTTGACGATAGATTAAATTTTCCGTGATCTAGCCTGAAGTATTATACATATATTATTATGTTTTATAGCGAAAACAGAGAAATAAAAAGCCATATATGGCTTCGTGCGTCAGTCTGGCTCGGTAATGCAAAAATAAAAATATAATGGTAGTTAAAGTTTTACAAAGACAGGGCGTCAGCTCTATAACGGATCATAATTTATTTTCATTTTTTATTTTCTGTTTGTATAAGAGTGGGGTTTTTTTTTGGTCATTAGGGAAATGAAAATTGCTCTGGCCGAGTATGGTTTGATTAATATTTTTTTTATTACAAGAGGTGAAAAGTTTGAAGAAGAACAGATGTTACAGCTCGAATTTTTACTATCTACCTACCTTTTTCCCTTTCATGCCTTTTGCGGTCTTCTAATTTTCATATTGCATCTCAATGTTTCTTCTTCTTCCTCTTTTTCTTTCTTCATTATCATATTCATCATTTTAATTTTCTTCTTCTTCTTTCATCATCACACTCATCATCATCATCATCATCATCATCATCATCATCATCATCATCATCATCATCATCATCACCATCCTCTTCTTCTTTCTCTCCTCTTCCTATCCATCCTCCTACCTAATTTTCCTATTGCATCTCATTATCCTTCCTCTCCTTCTTCTTCTTCTTCTTCTTCTTCTCCTTCTTCTTCTTCTTCTTCTTCT
>BQKZ01003289.1:48136-59765 GCA_036244855.1 Temnopleurus reevesii
GGGGGGGGGGGGGGGTCGCAGTGGCGGACGCCAATGGCTTGAAACAAAAGGGCCGTGGTCCTGACTAACCATCAGCAGAAAAGAATTCAAATTTTATCTCTTTATCACCCCAACTTCCATCCTTGAAATTTTGTGTGAGTGTAAAATCCGCTCGAAGGGTTTTTATCCATTCCTCTTCCAATTTGAACTGTGTATATTGCCCTCGAATGATGAATTTTATGGGGCAATATTTCAAAATTGAAATTGTCGAATGAGAGGGGGAATCACGTTGTTCGTGATGCAACGAAATGGACCGGTGAACTCCTACATATGCAAGTTTCATGACAACGAACATAGTAACGTGGTATTCCTCAAACTGGTGAATAAAAATACATAACACGATATAAACTATTTCCGAAAAATTAAGTCGAACGCAGACAAAAGCTCCGTACGCCGTGTATTCAACTGTGCGGACACAACGATGACAAACAGGTTCCGATTTCAATAGCATTACAAAGGAGCATTGAATTTGTGTTCGACTTAATTTTTCGGAAATAGTTTATATCGTGTTAGATATACAACATCTGGAATCCAGTTTGCATACATTGCTTATTGCTATGTCGAGGAGGCCTAGCGCAACCTTTCGGGTTGACATGAACAACCTCTGTGCATAGCGTATGTATAAAATTTGCATCTATTATTAGTAAACCCGCATATTGTAATTTATTGTAATTAGTGTAACTCGGGCTGAAAACATGGCTTAGGAGGCGACCTACGGGTGTGAAAAAGTTGTTGAGGACTTTTTAAAAAGTAACATTATTGTTTTATGGATTGTAATGCTTTTTTTTTTCTTTTGGGCGAGGGGGGGGGGGGGGGGGTGTTGTTGCTTATCAGTGTTCACAGTGCACTGGAAGCGCCGACCCCCTACCCCACCCCGAGTCGTGAAGGATGCCCGCATGTTGGAGTGTCCATGAAGCGAGTATGCGGAATGTAAAACGGGCTGAAACATGAGCAGATTGTTGCATCTTTTTAACCAATCTGTGCAGTTTTATTGGATCTATTTTCATCTCGATGTTTGGTGTAAAAAGCCAGATGGTATGCAACCTTAATTTGACCTTGTATCTATAGAATTGACCTCGCATGAACTGAAATCATGTTCGTTAGATGATTTATCGTAAAAAGGTGACTCGCACGACAGATATCCTTATTTTGCTCATTCCACGACAATGTATATCACTCGTGAACCATGTAGTGGCAACATTTTCTTCGAAATGAAATTGAGAGCCATTGAAATAATTCTTGCCTTTTCCCAACATGAATAAACACTGATTGACAGTGCTTTACCGAGAAGCTATGAACAAAAATTCACAGGCATTCTCGGGTAGGAATCGAACCCACGATCTCCTGATGACTAGACAGGTGTCTTACCACTAGAAACTTTTGTCATAGCTTCTGGATAAAGCACTGTCAATCAGTGTTTATTCATTTTGGAAAAGGCAAGAATTATGTCAATTATTTATCTACCCAACACAAAAATCATGCAATTGATAAAATTGAGAGCGATATGTACATAACAGGTGTCGAAACTCATATCCATTCTAAATGTCATCACATTTCACGCCGACATATTCTAATGAATAGACTTTATAACATTTCATTATTATGAGATTCTGTTATCTCGTTTTGTTAAGGAAAATAAACACAGAAAGCCCTACGCAGACATGAAAGAGGTTTATATATTTTTTATTCCATTAATGAACATAAACCATAAATAAAACATTAGAACTTCATAACAGATGACCCCCACTCTTTATATTTGTACACGTATTTGGAGTTTCATAGCAAAGCCAAAGTCCGACTCGTGCTCAATGGTCATAAAGTTCACGAGCGCCCTTTTTAGGGGGCGGTGCTTGTCTGCTTGGCAATTATGTTTTCTTTTTTTAAATCGTTGTTGTTGTTGTTTTAGTTTATGAAGAAAAAAAAAGCAGATTTGATGTCTCGTCATTGCTTCATCATGCATGCCAATATGATGTACATGCGGTGAATATTTATGTTAAAAAAAAGAAAACAAAGGATGAATTCTGTATTAAAAAGCCCTGTTTGGCTTGTGTCACCTGGGAGCTACAAGGGCAGTTTCAAATCATTTGTTTCATGTGTTTGCTTTGTTTGTTTCATTCTGTAATCGCGTAATTATACAATTGACATTAACAAAGTAAATGTTATTTCTGAAGGTGATAGTGTCTGAATTTTGTATACAAAGCCTATATGGCTTGTGTCACATGCGACTAACATTGTCAGTTTTCAAACCATTTGTTTGCTTTGTTTGTTTCAGTTTGTAATCGTGTAATTATACAATTGGCAGTAACAAAGTCAATGTTATTTCTAGAGGCGATAATCATGATAATGCCTGCTAATCGACCTGGATAATTATGATCTTCCGATTATCTCTAACCCTGACTCTTTCATCTGTTTGTGTAATAATACTCGACCTCTCAAGCGACATAATGACAGTGTTTTTACATGCCAGGAAACATCTTTATCCGACCTTCATTAATTGCCGGAAAACGATGTGAAATTGAGCTTGACAGATGAATGAACTGCTTACAACACGCTATGCTATATACATGAGCACATCCAATATTTGAAGACTCATCCTTTCATTTTTTTTTTTTGGGGGGGGGGATTCTCGATCAAGTTGAAATTTTGAGGCACCCTCACCCTCGAGGAGCCAACAAGCCCCTAAAAAAATACTGACAAGCAACAAAAGCAAAATCATCAGCTTAAATTGGGCGCTCCTGGAGGACTTATACAAGCACAAGAAAAAAATGCCATCAGCTGAAAATTTAGCGCCCCTAACTTTAACGGGGGAGGGGGGGGGGAGCACGGTGTGTGCATGAAAACTTACTGAAAGGACAAATACATGATTTGTTAATAGGGGCCACCCGTGGCTTGACAAAAAAAATCACCCCAAAACGAGTGGCCTGATAGGGCAGCTAATCTGGGCAAATCAAATATAAATGTATCTGAATAATAACTACAAAAAAGAGATGAATAAAAATATCTTTAAAAAAGAAGGGGGTCGCTACCCCCTCGCCACCCCCTCCCCCACCCCTGGGACCGTCCATGGATTGTTACTGGGTTTAATGCACTTTATTGCATCCCGTGAATCCCATTGTGTTTTGTTTCGAATGATAAACTTTTAACCCAACGATGTTTCCTGGGTAAAGTATCACTGATATGGATTTGGTCAGGATTCAAATGTTCCAATGATTCTTGTCTCCATCGGCGTAATCTAAGGGCGGGTATAGGGGCACTAGCCCCTACAGGTTGGCAGGAGGTGGGGGCGAAAATCAATCTCTCCCCATCTCTCTCTCTCTCTCTCTCTATCTCTCCTGCTCGGCTTCACTCCTTTCTATTCTTTCCTCTAAAAACATCCTGTGTCATTACGAGGTCAGAAGTACTTTTTTTTTTTTATCACCAACAATATTATTCTATCCTATCAAATTATTTCATTTTCTCAAAAAGCGACCCAAATTCAAAGATATTATGTCTACTTTTACACTAATGCAGACAACAATGTCCCTAAAATAGAAAATGGAGTCTTGTAACTTGAGGAGAGTATCTTTTTTTTCAACATGGTGTGGTCGTTTCCTAAATATTGTTACGACTTGGAATTAGAAAAACAAAGGGCGGTTTTGTTATTGCTTTAGATTACTTTTAGTATAGTTCATTAACATATGAATGACTTTGAGTTTGGGTGAACCATGTTTTCATATTGAGATTGCGAAATTGGGTTAAACCTTGTTTTATCAACCAATTTGATAAAGTTCAACCTTATTTTGTTACCATAGGCCGACAATTCACAAGCTTGGTATCTCTCTTTGCGTACTTGTATATTAGTTCACTGTGATCCTCTTTCTCTCTATTAATATAAACTTAGATAAAGATAAACTACTAACAAATGTCATAACAGGTTAAATACAATACAAAAAAGTACAAGTCTTTAATAGCAGGCCAAATTTTTCACACGAGCTGTGGTCGCACTCCTCCTCCTCTTTCTCCTCAAATGCACCTTCATTTTGTGCTTTTATTTTTTCTTGCTTCTCTTTATGTCTCCTCATTTCGAATTCCTAGTCCATCTTCTTCTCCAACTTCTTCGTTGTTTTGTTTGATGGGTTGGTTTTAGGTGACGGTTGGTTTGAACATAGCGCTGTGATATCATTCAGGTAGTAAAATTAGGATTGGATGAACGCATAGATACAACCCTCTTTCATTCACAAACTCGAACTGGACAGTGTTTCAAGTAAGGCTTTAAGAAAGACTGGTATCAGTTCTTCTGCTTAATGATTGATACTTCTATACAATATAATAATTCAGCACAGGAGCCGATACCAGTCGTTCTTAAAGTCTTTCGTATTCAGGTGAAACACCGCCCAAGTCGCTGAAGACATTGGTCAAGCCATTTTCTTCCTGTTGCACTGTTCGACTTCCGTATGCTCTGTGCCATCACCTCATTTACATAGATGCCGGAAGTCGTAGCTGATTCCTGGATGCAAAGTAGGAAATCTTGCAGGAACATCCCTATTTTACTAATGATTTCAACAATACTATGTTGTACTTGTACATCCAGAAGGTTCGCTATGCCGAAATAAACCAAAGGGGCCGCGTGACCAGGGATGGGGCTGCAGCTGCCCCAATATTATTCCCAAGTAATTTTACACAATTTTATGACAGAAGTAAGTAGCATAAAAATCTCAAGCCTACAGTGAAAAATTCGGTACAAAGAGGTATTATATCACAATAATCTGATGTAAGAAGATAATTTGGTTACATCACTTAATGCACTGTTTTTGTTTTTACGATATGAGATTTCTTCCATAATAAGGTATCTTGTTGGTTACAAACACCTCGTTATACTGATTTTCAACTGTAAACATGTGCGAACATTATCTTACTATGTTCAAGACCAACATGTTCAAGACATTCTGCAGTCCCTGAAAATGACTCTTATGTTCGTTCGTTACCGAAAAGCTAACAAAAAGGGATTTTTATCCAAAATCATGTGGCACTATTCCGAATGTTCGTTATCCCTAAACTGATATTGTTCCAGTTTAAAAGCAGACAGACAAACCCATCGGAATAGCGAACCTTGCCATAGTTTCGGATGAACAATCGTATAGAGATCCAAAATCCAAATTGATAAAAAAAAAACATCTGCTGAAAATAACCTTTTGGAATAACGGTAAATGAACTTTCGGAATAACGAACCTTTAGAGCAATGTAGGGCCAATGGAATACATGTGAGTAAACATTTGCGTTGTTTCGACGGGTAGGGATATTTTATAAAACTAAGTAAATAACCACTAAACATTTCAATAAAATATTTTATAATATCATAAATGATGCATAGAAAGGCGTGACGACGAAGACATCCCGAAATCTTTTCAATTTGATCCGTGAAAGAAAAAAAAATCCGTGTACCTGGGAGGTGTTTCATCAAGATAAGAAAGACTTTACGCACGACTTTACGTTCGACTGGTACCCCTTCTTGTGCGTAATGGTTCACGTTATTACGCGCATTCAGCGCAAGAACTGATACCAGTCGAACGTAAGGTCGTGCGTAACTTTAAGAACGATTTGGTGAAACACCGCCCTGTAGGCTTTAAACTAAAACAAGGTCTTTTATACTTATCTATATCATGTTCTCCCGCATACCTGGCAAACAAACAAATTAATCAGTTTCAGAGTGGACATTATTTTTCAAGTTTGTGTACTTTGGTTTACAAGGCGATCGTTAAATCCTGCAAATATTGATATCAACCCGCCTCTATTAAAAAAAGAATAAAATAACGCGGCCGGGTTGGGGCGCAGAACTCGTTGGAGAGGGGGAGGTCCCGAGCCCTTATAGCGACGTCTAGATACTTTGTAATGAAATAGTGGTTTTGATACTGCATTAGCGCATCGTATTAGTTCAGTAGATCCAGGGTTCGAATCCCCGTCACACGCCATCGTGTTTTGGTGAAAACCATCGCACTATCTAAGCCCCGGTCACATAGGACCCCGGCAGCAACACGACTCAACACGACTCTTTGTTCGGAAGCAGTTAACTGTGAATTAGCAAAGAGTCGTGTTGAATCGTGTTGCTTCCGGGGCCATATGTGTCAGGGGCCATATGTGACCGGGGCCTTACCACTCTTCAATCGTCTAAGAAAAAGTGTTGCTGGTTTATCCATGGTTCCTATATGGAGTCATGATTTAGATTCGTGAGCATCAATATCGCATATGATAGTTTTCGTTCAGTAGGTTCAGTGTTCGAGTCCCCGTCGAAAGCCAGCGTCTTTTTGAGAAAGCACTACATATTTGCGACTAAAAAAGGATATTTATCCATAGTTCTTCTGTAGTGGAAAATAGATAATTTACGAGAAGCGCCCCCATACATAACGCATCGGATGAAGAGGTGGTGGTGGTCGTCGTATAGTGATAGTGTGGTGGGTGTACGTAAGGGCCACAGTCCCAACATTTATTTTTAGATCAATCTTTTTTATTTTGTGAAGAGGTATCGCTAGTGATCCATTTACGCCCCTCTCAGTCTCCCCGTCGTAGAAACAAATCAGTATCAAGCGAAACGCTGGAAAGGATTTCCTTCCACCCCCGCCTCCGAGAAATCCTGGATCCCTCCAAATACCCTTGATAAATACAAATTGTAAAACTAAATTAAAATATACTTAATACATCTGCAACTGATATTGAAAACGTCTGCTACATTTGGTTTTCGTGGTTTACCTCCAATGACGTAACACTCAGAATGATATCAGAAATTATAAGGTTCTCATATTCATAAAAAAAATATCGCATGAGGCGGTTTGACCGTGGGTCCTACCGCAATATGCTCATGGGCATATTGTTTCTGGTATATCATGATGCAGACTAGCTCGACTATGGTTTGGTTTTGTTCTTTCTTAATACATTTATCCCGTTTTGTTTTGCTATCAGGGCATATAAAGTACTGATAACAAATGTGTAACCTCTCGTAATTGCACTTTTTTGTGCAAGAGGATTTTGTAATGACATGCAGGAAATGTGTTGTACAATCAGTCATCAAGAAGTACAAATTTAATGTACAGTGTATTGAATTCCAATATGCTTCTATAGACGTTCGAGTTCTACTGCCTTCCATGACTACATTTCTTTTGGTACTGTTTCTAAAATCACACACTTTTAGATAGCATCCACCCCTAACTGTGTATGAGCACAAAAAAAAAATTACCCGAAATGGTGAACTGGAAAACTGCAATTTCCAAGAGGTGAATGTGATTCCATGACTTTTCCATGATTTTTCACAAATGTCCGAATTTCCTGACTTTTCCAAGACTACAAATTTATTTTAAGCGTGCATGTCAAATTGCCAAAATTTATTGTAATTTTTCCTCCAAATTGTCACTTTTTACTACCAAGTGCTTTCACAAGGGGAGGGGGTGTCTTTTCAAATAGACTCCAATTGACAATCTAGTTTATTTAAAGTTCTTTCTGTAATTGTATTTTAATCATGTATTTGAATGATAATGTATTTTCATATTTATCTTTTCATGTTTTCTTTTGCTGCTTTACCATATATATGTATTCTATTGCTGTTTTTGCTGTATTTTTCATGTATGCATATTTATTGTACACAGGGCGTGCTTGTAAATCAGTTTTTACAACTGAATGCATCTACCCTGTTTTGAAAGAAGACTATAATAAATAGATAAATAACATATCCAGTCTGAGGGAACCTCTTGTACCTGCACAATGAAATTGCTGAAGGGTTTGCAGCTTCAGAGTTTCCAATAACGTCCAGTGGCAGTGATTGTATCATTAAGTAGATAAATCGATAAGGTTTGCATTTCATGTCATTTTCTGTCAATCAAATACAGTCAAACCAGCTCTAGCGACCACATGTATAGGAAGACCACCTGTCCTTTAAAGACCCCCTTTCTAGACTCCCTAGAATGCAATTTACATGTAAATGTACCTGTCTATAGACTGCTCATAAAAAACACCTATTCTGTCTCCCGTGGGTGGTCTTTATAGACAGGTTTGATTGTATAATCAAATTCAACAATTCATTTTTTATTTATTAAACATCCTATATATGTATTTTATATGAATACGAATATCTGAAGACATTTTCTTGTGTACAGCTCACTTCCAATAAAACTCTAAATTAGTGATTATTTGATATTTTGGATATTTCTTTTTTCTCCAGGACCAAGATGACAACTAATTTTTACAGTGTATATAATTGATTTTGTTATCCTGTTTAAATATATCACATGATCACAAATCACATGATCTAAACAAAGCTAATTTGAGTATTGATAAATTTGCAATTCTATCACTAGTATTCCATATTTCATGTAGAAATCATGACGTTTGAAATAATTGGTCATAATTGGTCATGTTCATATTTTGTTTGCTTTTAATATTATCATCAGGAAATTGAATCATTTGTATTATGATTCCATCATACAGTAAAGGTTTTTTTCTTGTCCAATTTCATCAGAGCTCCATTCAATTGAACAACTGATATGGATGTTTAAATTCCAAAGATTTTTGTTAAAACTGTCTGCTCTCATGATTCAGTTTAATTCATTCAGTATTCAAATTCAGTTTCATTTTCATTTTTTACCTGTTTAGGTTTGTCATCTGATAAGTAATTCAAATTCTTAAAAAAAATTAATAATCATATGTTGAATGGGATTAAACGTTTCCTAAATTGGACACAAGAACCAATATTATAATTTTCATATTATATGAAATACAAATTCCTTCAAAATTAATTGTGTATTGAATGGGGTTTAAATTGTGACAAAATTGGACGGAAAAAACAATATCATATCTGAAGCTCTCAAAGTTGTGCCCTCAATAAAATAACATCATTTAGATTTTTTTTTTAGTTTTGGATTTGAATAATCAGACATGAAAAAATTTTGCCCATTGGCCGAATAAAGATCATATTTTATCCTCTCCATCACACACCCCAAAATTTTTATTTTGGACAAGGAATTGTGCAATTGAAATGTCGTCACTATTGAAAACCAAATGTATCCAAATTTTGAAAAGGAAAAAAAAAATCAATTCACAATGGGCCATTACAGTAAGAATATATGTACAAGACCTTTCTTCAATGTTTGTGAAATCTTTCTATTTCATTACATTCATTTGAGCGGAAAACTGGAGTAAGAAGACATTATCATTAAATCTGACTTCGCAAATAGCCTATTAATGTCAGAAGCCCCTTTTGTAATGATTTGATAACATTTTACACAATTTTTAATATTCTTGTGGTGCAGATAAGAAAATTTCAACACAAAGTGTGACAGGACTTTACATCGAGAAGGGGGCATCTTATAAACATTCACAAAGGAAATAACACAACTTGGGAGGAATCATAGTTCAAAATATACTCACCAACCTTTGAAATAAAAAAGAGAAAAAACATTGAAAGAAATATTACAAACACACACTGACTCCGACTAGAATAGAGTTTTCTTTTGGCATCATTTTCATATCAAAAATAAATAATTTATTGCACATCTCACTTATGTCCAGTTCCTTTCAAAATGGACAGAGTTATCCTATAAAAATAGATATATATTCTCTATAAATATATTTACATCTCACTTCCAATATTTACATCAAATTTGATCTCTGTCCCCCCCCATAGAGAAGCATATATAATAGGTGCATAGTAATGTTAGTGTGCCCATTTACTCTTGATGGCGTTGTTCTCGATTCTATTATAGTATGAATAAAAAAAAAGTTATGGCAGTCCACAGGTTCCCTGAATAACATTTAACCAAAAAGGAAGACACTTTGTATAATGTGATGTAATGAAGCAGGGGAAAGGAAAACTAATGTAAGATACCATAGCTTTCTTTTGGCTTCGATGAAGAGATCATGCAGTAATAAGATGGACGGAGTTGGAGCTTATGGTGGCCCTAAAGTGCACTCAAAGATAGGCCGTGTGTGGCATAAATTTTATGACTAGGTTGCATACTTTTGCATTCTAAGACTAGAATGAAAAGTTTGTGACCATGTATGCAAATTTCATGACTCGGTCTTAAACTTACTTATAGTTAACACAAAATATGCATCCTGGATTCGGGTTGCAAATTTAGGGTCACAAACTTTGCGTTACAGGTGATGATTCCATTCCCGGGTCACAAACTTTGTCACATGGTTGAATAGTTCAAGGCACACATGACCTGCCTGCAAGTGTACTTCAAGGCCTCCATAGGAGCTATAACATGAAGTTTGAAGTCTGGGGTGTATATGTGTGTTTCAGTGTGTGTGTCAATTACTGGATTGAAGTTTGATGTAATTCCATAGAACCATGCATTAATCTCCGACGGATTGGTGCGAACAGGGAGAAAAGTAAAGGTACATATTGGCTCTAGAGGCAAAAAGGCGTTCTTCAATGAAAAAAAACGACACCTTCTGCTGATAAAGCCGATAAAAACAACTGAAAAACAGGGATGATTTTGAGAAAATAGAAATTGGACTGAAAGCGATTGTTGTTGTTTGATTGGCAGAATGAATTAGAATTAGGAATGTATCTTCGTTAGGCGGATTGCATAAAGCCCTAATGGAGGGCAAAGAGCACGGTACGGAACATGTATATGTTGACATGAAGTGTTTTGTGAGCTGAAATCCCCTCGTTAATAATGTTCTAATGAATGGGTTTTCTATAAACTAATTTTTTTCTTTTTTCATTCGAAGCTACAGTACTAGATACATATGTATTCAAATATAATGTAGCATTTATGATACATTGTATTCCAATATAATGTATCATTTATGATACATATAGAATGTAACACCCACTATAGAAACAAAACACAAATGTTCAACTTCTGAATGATATTTCAATAGTCCACAATCATTCATTTGAATACATATGTATGTAGCAAAACTGAGCCGAGAACTTTCAATATGGCATAACGATGAAAATGTTATCGTGTTCCCTTTAAATGTAGCTAAAACATTGACAATTAGGGAGAAAGGGAAAAAAATAAGCCACACATATAAGATGCAAGATGGACTAATTTCAGTTTGTGAGACTACATTGTCACACCATGCAAACTGCCATTATGTTGGTGCTGAGACTAGATAAAAATATATATCAACATCGATGCATGTTACAAAAAAGAGAGAAAAATCATAAACATGATGTAGACACAAATTTCTCTCTCTTCCTCTCATTCTCTGTTTATCCATTTGTCACTCTCTTTCATTTGAGTGCTGTCTCTCTTACTCTATCTATTTCTCTCCATCTCTCCCTTCCATTGTATCTCTCCTTCTCTGTCCCTGTCATTCTCTCTCTCTCTAGTTCAGTTCCGCTCTCCCAAAACTGATGACAATTTTAAAATTAGGTCTTAATCCCCAAAAGGCGCTCATTCCCTTGCTTCTATACACCCATCCAAAACCAGCCCCAAGAAACAATATATAAATATCATGAAATATGGGTTTGTATTAATGCTCCTCATTCCCATGTCGCTTTCACTCTCTATAACACCACGCTCGCAGAGATGCCAACCGTTCCAGAATATGTTAGAAATTGGAGTGTGAACCGAATGTGAGCCGAATACTTTCTAAGGAGAGAAAGCAC
>BQKZ01003290.1:2606-20677 GCA_036244855.1 Temnopleurus reevesii
ATTTGAAATTGTGCGTATTGCAAGAGGGATACTGCTTCAAATTATAAGTGTGTGAATATATGGAAATAAAGGACTTTCTTTAACCCATTCAGGACAGGAATTATGTTACAACTAAATAAGTCACTATTCCTTTGCTAAACTGGCAACACTAACATTTTTAATTCTCTTTTTAGAATGTTTTGTTTAAAAATTATGTTACCATATGGAATCTTCTTTGCCAAAAGCAAGTTAAAAAATTAAAAGTTGCCAATTTCCGTGGAAAATGGTGAACTTTAAATGATTTCTGCGTTCCCAATTTAAGGATTTATGACCATTCTAGTGAGTATTTTCATCAAAAAAGTTCTCTTCATCCAGCGACAAATGGTGATAGAATAAAAATGGTCAGATGTAGTGCAGGTTTTTATTTCTTTCTATGCTCATAAATCAGGCATATTTTTAGAGCACTACATCAAAAGTTCTTGGTCCAAAACACAAAACGTGTTCGATCGTCCTGAAAGGGTTAAACAAAGAAAAAGAATCCTCAATATTTTACATGGAGAGTAAACGCATGGCAAGCTTTGCTGAGTTAAAATGTGCTAAATATTGTATAAAATTTGCACAATTACATATACATTACCAGGCAAAATATCAAACATGTAGATTTTTTCTATTCGTTTTTAGAGTGAAGGGAAACACGGAGTAACAAAAGGGGGAGGAGGTGAAAATATCCTTTTTGTCCCAAGGGTAGAATTCTCGAAATACTTAAACTGTTAGTGCATGCTAAGTGGAGAGCTTAGCTAAAGTACGTTAGTGTCATAAAAATGGGTCAAGTGTTGTCCATGAATATGCAGACTTCTTAAAATAAGCAGATCTTCGGACACAGTCATGAGCTATTCAACTGAAATCTTTTATTTTACTTGAATTCTTAAATTTACCATATACAATTATGGTAATTTAACTTTATCTCAAATATACTCAAATTCTTTTTTCAAACGCTTTTGACAAAAAGATGGGTTTCAATGTGCTCTATTATGTGTATACGCACAAGCTATCAAACATGTGTATTGCCTTAATACGGAGAGTTTCTATATAGAGTGAGCAGAAATACAGAGGAGAGGGGGGGGGGGGGGGGGGGGGGGGGGGGGGGGGGGGTAGGAAGCGGAGGTGGAGATATCCCTTTTGTCTCAGGGGTAGAATTTTCGAAACAGTTAAATTGCTGGAGGTAAGTGGAGAGCTTAGCTAAAGTGCGTTATCACCAAAAATGGGTCAAGTGTTGTCTATAAATATGCAGAGATCTTAAAATAAACAAACATGCTTGTTTGTATTCGAGCAGACATAAGCTTTACAACTGAAATCTTTTATTGTACTTGAATTCTTAAATTTACCATACACAATGTTGGTAATTTAACTTTATCTCAAGAATGAATTACCTTATTCTGGGGAAAAAAATCAATTAAAAATAAATCGAAAACATAAAAAATGTATATTATCTTTAACAAAAAAGTTTGGGAAATCTAATTAATTATTCATGGCCAAATTGACTAGACAATAATGATAACAAAATATACAAAAAGAAATATCGTAAATAGCCGAGTAGTGTTTTTGTGATAATTTTTTATATCTACGTAGCTTGTATTTTATACAAATTCTCTAAATGCGGGCAAGAGGGAAATGAAAAAGGTGAAAGAGAGAGAGAGATAGAGGGAGAGGGCGAGTGAGAAGTAGATAAACAGGGGGAAGGGGTAAATTATGATATCCAGAGATAGAGGGATATATAAATGATTAAGAAAGAGGGAGAGAGGGAACGAGAGAGAGGGAGAAAATGTAATATCCAGAAAGAGTAAATGGGACAGAATGGAGATGCAAGAGATGGAAAGAAATAGGGAGAGAGACAGAAAAAGAGATAGAGAAAGAGAAACAAACAGACAAAGAAAGAGAGAGATGTGGAGAGAGATAAGTTAAGGAACCAAGTTGTCGATCTCAGTGTTCATTTGGAAGTGCGTCACGCAGTTTGACACCCCGTGGGTTCGCGTTACGGACGCCACTGGCGTCACGCCGTTCCCAGATGTCATTACCAGACGAAGGTCAGGGCAGTAGCGAATGAAATGCAAATTAGAAGCACCATGTAGCTGCTGTCAAAAAAGGCAAAACACCATAGCAGGAATTCACCTCGTATGTAACAAGGTATCCGTCCGATTTCCAGGTATTCTCACATTCGCGATAAATTAAGGCAATATTTTCTTCAAATGAATTATCAAAAGTTTTGAAGTGATGACGAACTTTGTCGAGGAACAGAGGAGGGCGCTATGCAACTAATGAAGGTGGGTCGTGTAAGATAAAGAGGTCGCGTCTGTTGCAAAAAAAAAGAGATATATATGAAGACAACTAAAAAGTAAGCTGGTCCTCCCTACATGAATAAAGATGAATTACATTATGTCGATGGTTACATTTGAAATGAGAAATCTTTCTAACTGTTCATAAATATTTCAAAAAGTCATGTTTTCCCCTCCACTTCCTATGTCTAAAGTAAGACCTAATAAACTTTGGTAGTATTATGATATCGGCCTAAAAAGCTTTTAAAATAACTTCGCCTAATTTGTATGACTACACTGCACTACATTTTTGTTATTATTTCAATCTCTAATCACCATCCCCGCCTTGGTATGAAAAATGAATATTTTTTGTTAAACGAAGTGATAGCCTTGTATTAAATTGACAAAAAATATCTATCTACCAAATTGCATTTATCATACTAAATGTTGGAACGAAAAACTATATATTACAAGCAATGCAATTGTGAACTCATAAGATTTCCTTGTGAATTGAAAGAGAATCTGAGACGTTTTCTAAAAGGCTTTTGTCGTGGAATATTCACGAGTTTCCGGGAGAATGCATGCTCGAATAATTCGATACATTCTTGTAACGAACCCCGTGTAAGTGTTGTGCAAACTCTACTCGTAAATAATGAAATCGATATGCAAAGTTACACGCTACAACAGCACGGGTATAATGTAAGCGCCACATTAGTGAGTATCGTATGGAAATGTTCTGAAGGGCGCACAATGTGGATGGAAGAAATGCCTTCGGGATGTCCATTGCAATGTACTTGAGCCGTGAATTAATGGCCACTTGGTCACGCCAAATAATATCCACAAATGAACCTTCTTGAAAATATCGTCTGCTTGCGTAAGATATATTTTTATTTAGCCAAATCATTTGCTTCTCCCCCTTCTCATTCCTCTTTCTACTTTTTGTTTTTCTTCTTGCTTCTCTCCTTTTCGTCGTCGTTCTTCTCCCGTTTCTTTTTTTCAATGTTTTTTTTTTAAACGGGGTAGAGTAGCCAGACAGTTGCGTTATTCGTTGTGATTTAGGAGTAGACCTATATCCTGCAGTTTGCAGTTATGACAAACGTCATGGTTTTTAATGTCACATTTTTAACCATGACATTTTAAACATAGTCACGATTAAATGGTGATGGGATATTGTTTATTGGGTCGTTTCGGCCCCAGTCACATAGGGCCCCGAACGCATCACGATTCAACGCGACTCCTTGTCAATTCACAGTTAACTGCCTCAGAACAAGGAGTCGTGTCGAATCGTGTTGCTTCCGGGGCCCTATGTGACCTGGTTTTAGCAGGTCGCAAAATGACTTGCTTTCTGCCTTTGTGTGAGGCTTTTAAGTTATTTATTTCATACTATTTGACTATGGACGGGACCTTTTGACAGTTTAGGGTACCCATACGCATCGCGCGTCGTTAAATATTAAAAGTACAACCATGCATCATTGAGGGACATCCATGATGGATGATTTTGCGCTGGTCCCGGCGGTGCATGTAGTGTGACATGGAAAGGACGCTGGGGAGTCCACGTGTTGCGGGAGCATCCCAAATCGCCACCGAGCTTCGCGAGTCGAGCCTCAGGAGAGCACATTGTGACACTAAGGAAGGAAGTGTCTAGCTCATGTTTCGAATGGAGGAAGACTGCAAACGGACTAGAAAAGTTTGGAGAAGTCTCTTAATGTGCATTAATGAAGTTTTTGTCATGATTAAGACATAGAAGTAAGATATTCATCAGAATTTTTTTTTAATATTTCATTTTCTTTTCAGGAGACGACGAACGGACTATCAAAGTTGATAGAAGTCTCTATACATTTGTGTTCATGAAGTTTTTGTGATCATAAAGACGGAAAGGTAAGCCATTCATCAAAACATTCTTCGAATTTCTAAAAAAAAAAAAACAGCAAACGATTGACGGACTATCAATTTGAAATAGGTCTATTAATATACATTCCCGAAGTTTTTATGATGATAAAGACAAAGAAGTAAAACAATTATCAAAACATTTTCTGAATATTTCATTTTTACAGAAAAGAAATTACGGGCCATCAGAGTATTGAAAAGTCTCTTAATACTCATTTATGAAGTTAGATGAAAAAGACGGAAAGTGAGACATTAACCCCAAAATCGTCTCAATATTTCGTTTTTGCAAAGTTATGAAAAATCAACATGCTTTTAGTTAACTTGGTCAATGGTGGTAAATCATAAAAATGCTATAAGAATGCCGCGACAGAAATTTCTGTAGAGACGAAAAGACAAAAAGGAAGAAGGGGGGCTTGAAATAGTGAGAACGTGTTTCCGTGATTCCGGGGGAAAATAAGTGTAGAAATGAAAAGGGAAGGAAGGGGGTTGCAAAAGAAAGCCAAAGAATTAGAAAAAGTGAGCGAGGGAGACAGAGAGGGAGAGAGACAGAGAGAGAGAGAGACAGAGAGAGAGAGAGAGAGAGAGAGAGGGGGAGACAGGCATAGACGGAGACAGACAGAGACAGGGATAGAGAAAATGACAGAGGTCCACAAAGCAAAGAAAGAAGTGAGCTGGGAAAGAAAACAAAAAAAATGAAACGTAAATTATGGACAAAATTGACGGTTGATGGAAATATAAGAATGATAGTAGAAAGGAGTTCCCATTTGAGCAGGAACGAGTTCAGAATTTGCTACTGGAAGGCGGGGTCTATGGATTGGCAAGTAAAAATACAAATAGAACTATTAGTTTTCAAAGAAAGGACAATGTTTTAGCTTGATACACCCCCCCCCCCCTTAATAAGGTGAAACGGATTGCTATCTGAAGGAGATGCGAATGTACCGCCATAATAGCCCGTTAATTGGACTGTGGCAGTGTTTTCTTAACGAGAGTCGAGATTAAATCATTGATTTTACTTTTCAATACCAATAACAGCGTGAAAAAATGATAATAATGAAAAAAAGGAATGGTATCTAGATTGCTATCTCCATAAGATGTGACATAACGCCGTAATAACCCGCTGAATGGAAAGTGTTTCTAAAACGAGATTTAACAAATAATGAATAATAATAATATGCAGTTCTTATACAGCACTAATTACCTCTGTTGGAAGTCTCTAAGCGCTCTGCAATTAATGCAGTAATTTAACATTTATTGATTGATTTCATTTTTTCAATACCATTAACACAATAAAAAAAAACAAGACTGAATAAAAAAGAGTATAACTCTTAACACAAATACAGAGTAAACAAATAAACAGAAACAAGTAAATCAACCAAACCAGGAGCAGGGAATGTGATTTTGTATATATCTAGAACAGTGTCAACTTGCCGATGGATTGGCAAATAAAACATTAAAGAAAAGACTTCGATTTACCAAAGAGGACATTGCTACCGAAACCTTGAAGAGCCCCCTCCCCCCCCCCCCCCAAAAAAAAAAAAAAAAAGGGGGGAGGAAAAAAGTCTTTACTGAAAAAAGAGTCCACTCCCATGGGTTGCTATCTTCAGGAGATGTGAACGTACCGCCGTAGCCCGCTGAATGGAATGTGGCATGCATGGGTGGCAGTGTTTCCACAACGAGATTCAAATTTAGTTTGTTGATTTTACTTTGTTAAAACATTGAACAAAAGAATTTAAATGTTAACAAATGTAAAATGTTAATTATGATTTAAAAAAAAATAAAGAGAAGTGTCGTGGTGTAATGTTTTCAACTAGAAGGTCGGCGGTTCGAATCTCACTCATTGCATTAATTTCCTTCCGCAATAAATTTATCCACAATTTGCTGCACACAACCGAGGTGGAAATGGGTACATGGCATGAATGAATTTATTCCTTGGAATGCTTGAGCGCCTGAGTGGCTTATATCCAGGATTATGGTACCTATATCACGAACAGTAGAATATACTGCATATTGTAATTGTCTTATATAAATTGAGCCTATTATCATTAGCTGTAGTATAATTCAAATGTAAAATAAAACCAGCGAGAAGCATGGTTTGTCATTTTCTGGGTGCATAATGATATCGAACAATGTCAACTTGGTTAAACCCCGCAGACTTAGCTTTTACCACATTTCTGCCACCTACGCTTGCCAAGTAAGAATTACCCGTTTTTATTGCCCTGATCATTGACACTGTTATTTGACCCTGTCACAGTCTCGGTCTAAGACGATCCTCATTACCCCTGATCGTAATCGATGGGGAATGGCTTTAAAGGTAGAAAACTACATTTGCACACATTACGGTTATGCCTACAACTTGTTGTGTACCTCAAATATGTCAAAAGAACAACCTCTAGGAAGTATTTTGGTCGAATGTAGTCCAGAATATTTAATTCAAATAAAAATCTATTCTATCATAATTCATCCTGACACCAACGCGTTGCAACGTTGCAACGGTATCGCGATACTCCTAGCATATTACCACACACACAAAACATTGTAAGAGCACATACAGTGTGCACTTCAATACACTGCCACACCATGTGGAATACGCACTGAGAAAGACTCTTGCGCTATTGGTCAACGAGGGGTCAACGGATGTTTTGAATTTCGAATGCACGGTCCATTAATTCGAGGCCCGAATAAAAGAATTATTATTGGAATAACTATAAATGCGCTTATCATGACCAATCTTTGTGTTTAATTGATTGGCGATAAGTTCTAACATTTAGTACTCTTCAAAATAACACAACAATCTTGGAAAGTCCAATTTTAGGCTGAAAAAGAAGTATTCTACCTTTACGAATTGCCTGTTTTTATTGCCCTGATCATTGACACTGTTATTTGACCCTGTCGCAGTCTCGGTCTTCAGCGACCCTCATTACTCCATAATCATGACCAATAAGGAGTAGATGTGGCATTTTATACAATTGCAGGAAACACAAACTGTTATCTCGTTAGCATTCGTTACATGAATTCGGGATGGTGTTTCCTAACGTTAAAGGCTTTGTCATACATTGAGGGGGTGTTGTTCAAAATCAACTGCAAATCAACTACAAGTTCGCACATTGTAACCCGCATTTTCATTCGCGCACGGTATGCGCATTTAAGAATACGCGAAGAAAACAATGATTTTGATTGGCACGTTCCGATCAACTGCAAGTTTTGAGCAACACCTCCTTAGACTTTCTTATTTAAAAAGAATCTCAAATCAAGATGTGTGACCTAAATTATTACATTCAGATTGATGAAAAAGAAACGCAAAAAGAAGGAAATTATACAAAGACAACAGCATATCTATTAAAATTGAATTAAGAGTTCACTGTCGCTTTATTACTGCAAAGTGTGCCTATGTAGGTGATATATTTTAATTTTACTGTTAAAGCACTAAACGTTGATTGCTAAGCCCAATATTTTCACAGCTTAGATTATGTACACTATACATCAGCCATTAAGGTAGCATTTTTCAATCTGGCAGTTGAGAATGTTTAATGAACATGTTGAACAATGTCTTTAAGAGTGATTCTAAAGAATGATTGGGATGTGTTCCTGATGGGTGTAGTACTTCGCAGGTTTCCAATAAGTCAACGAAGGAAGAAAATCATCTGGGTAGTGTTTCAAGAAAGAAAGACTTTAAGAACGACTTTACGTTCGACTGGTATCCCTTCTTGTGCGTAATGGTTCACACTATTACGCGCATTCCGCGCAATAACTGATACCAGTCGAACTTAAAGTCGTGCGTAACTTTAAGAACGACTTGGTGAAACACCTTCCTGATCATTCACAAGATGTTTCCATAATGTTAATAACGACTTGATGAAAACATTTCAAACATTGACGAGATACATCCATGTATTTTTAATTATAAGAAGGCTAAACACGATATAATCTATTTCCCTAAAATTAAGTGTGTCATGGGACAATAGATCCGTACGAAATGTATTGAATTGTGCGGACATAACAATTACAAGCCGGTTCTGATTCCAATAGCATTACAAAGGAGAATTGACACTGCGTTCGAATCAATTCGACGGAAATAGATTATGGTGTTGCTAATGAAACAGATGAAAAAAATTTCAGCTTGTCTTTAAACCGATCTTTTTTTTTCCTTCGAATAAGGTTAAAAAATCAAACTGTTCGATGGAGTTAGCATTTGGTTTAATTTCATTCCCCAAGGGAATCTTTGGACATCCGAGCTTTGGGGCGAGGAGGGGCATTTTGTCGATACTATGTTACGAGTTATAATGATGATCTTATTATATCACATAATCTGCCTCGGGGAAAGGAAAGATAATATATCATTGACCCTCTATTATTCAGGGCATTTGGTCCAGGAAAAAGAATAAGTCACACTTTTGCGTTTATAGCCAATGTCTGCCAGCGTTCGTGGCGCTCTGTGAACGCAGAAATACAGAGCCAACACGCTTAAGCAACGTTGAATTTTCGTCTCGCGCTCGATGAACGTATGTACGTTCCTTCGTATTTCTGCGTTCCTTCTTCGTATGTCTGCGTTCCTTCGTATTTCTGCATTCAAAAAGCGTCATGAACGCTGACCAGACGTTGGATGTAAACGCAAAGGTGTGAGTCAGCTTCAATAGAGAGGATTGGATGAGGAGAAGAGATGGAGATGGGGTGGATGAAAAGGAAGCAAGTGGATGAAGAATACAAATTATTAAAGCGAAGAAAAGGGAGCTTTGGAGGAGGAAGATGATGATGAGGAGGGGAATGTAGAAGGAGAGTTGAAGCAGTAATGAGCAGGAGGAGGAGGAAGAAGAAGAAGAAGAAGAAGAAGGAGGAGGAGGAGCGGAGCAGGAAGTCTGGAGGATGATGAAGATAAACAGGGAGAGTAGAAGAAGAAGACAGAGGATCTTGTTTCTTACGGTGACGTTACACAATGATTCCAGACGTAAATAATGATAAACAACATTAATATAACACATCTTACAAAGTGTTATATTTTTACCTATTACATTTTCATCAGACTAATAGCACGGCTTCCTTTTTGGATTACCTCTTAATTCGAAGAATTTCCCCCTGTCGGTACTCATTTACGTCACCTATAGTGCAGCACAATGTTGAGACAATATATATATTTTTTTATTTTTGCTGGAGGGAATCACTATGGTTGAAAAGTGGTCTGCAAGCACATACCCTATACTTTCGGTGTGTGCATGTGCAGAGAGTGATACAGGGTATGCATTATTGTGACTACATCTCACACATACAGCATTGCTCTACCCTCAGTCTAGGGCAATGCTTTATGTGTGTGATGTAGTAACACTATGCATACCCTGTATCACCCTCTGCACAGGCACACACTGAAAGTGTAGGGTATGTGCTTGCAGACTAGTTGAATAGTGAGAGTCAGGTCCACTTCCCTACAACAAATAATCTTTGCTTACTGATACCCGTGTGTCAAAACCTAAGTTATTATCTTTAAAACATTAGTAGAGTTCTATTTCTTACCATTTTCATCAGCCCAGGTTTTGTAGGCTAATATTTCGGATGCTTAATATTGCTTTTGGATGTTCGATATTGCATTCGTTCACCGATTGGATGTCGAAGAGAATATTCAAATTATCATCAAATTTCGGAAGCGCATAGTCGGCAAAGACCCTGAAATTATACACAGGCCGCTCTTTTTACATTAAAGGGGAACCAACCCATGGTATTATCGTGTTCTCATTAAATGATGAAAATCATATTGGCAAACTGTGAAAATTTGAGCAAAATTGGACCATCTGTTTCAAAAGTTATGAAATAATGGAGATGGGGATCTTGCGATCGGCAACATCGACGGAATTTGTGACGTCATGTTGGACAATTCCTTAGGTTTTATTGAAATGGATCGATGGTGAAATATTTAGATTAAAGGTCCATCATGATTCTTCTCAAATATATGCAGAGTCGATAAAGATTTGCAATACTCAAGCGAAGATTTTCTTAATTTTTCTGAAAAAAGGAAGAAATTCCGTATCCAGAGTAAATGAGAAGCTGTCCGACATGACGTCATAGATTCCGTCAACGTTACCGCGGGCATAAATCCCATCAACGGCAGGAATCGCGATGTTATACAGGATTCATTCAAAAATTAATCAATTTTGATCGGTTTATCCAATTTTGCTCAACTTTTCACAGTTTGTTCATCTAATTTTTCATCATCCAATTACAACACGATAATTCTAGGGGTTGGTTCCCCTTAAAATAATCCACGACAGACAATGCGGGGAGCGGAGATGGTATTTCCTCCCCGAAACCCCATTCGAGTGGATAAAACCAGGAGGCAGACCTTGTCACGTTACCTTGGAAATCCCACCCGACTGGCGCTCCTTGACTTTTTTAAATTACACGATTCGGAGAGGTGTTACAGCGCGGCTTCGCTCAGCTCGAGATATTTGATGTTCTGATAATGACGATTGTATTGGCAATGGAAATTATTTATTCTCCTGGGGACAATTGCAAGAAATGGTCTTAGCTATCCTCTTCTAGGTAAAACGTATTAACTTCTTGTGACATCCTCTTAACATAGACATATCCGTGTTTGCATCTGTGTCAAGAAGGTGGTACAAGAAGTTAAGACGCTCGAGATATTGGATTTTCACGAAACAGAAGTAGCGCGGGATGTTCTGATAATGACGATTGTATTGACCATGTTGACAATGACAATTCATTATTCTCCTGGGGCCGTATGCACGAAATGGTCTTAGCTATCCTCTTCTAGCTGAGACGTTTAAACTTCTTGTGACATCATCTTAACGTAGACATATCCGTGTTTGTGTCGGTGTTAAGAAGGTGGTACAAGAAGTTAGACGCTCGAGATATTGGGTGTTCGCGAAACAGAAGTAGCGCGGGATGTTCTGATAATGACGATTGCATTGACAATGACAATTCGTTATTCTCCTGGGGTCAATTGCACGAGATGGTCTTAGCTATCCTCTTCTAACTAAGACGTTTTAACTTCTTGTGACATCATCTTAACATAGACACATCCGTGTTTGCGTCAGTGCTAAGAAGGCGGTACAAGAAGTTAAGACGCTCGAGATATTGGATTTTCACGAAACAGAAGTAGCGCGGGATGTTCTGATAATGACGATTGTATTTACAATGACAATTCTATATTCTCCTGGGGCCGATTGCACGAATAGCGATCCTCTTCTAGCTAAGACGTTTTAACTTCTTGTGACATCCTCTTAACATAGACATGCTTGTCCGTGTTTGTGTCGGTGTTAAGAGGGTGGTACAAGAAGTTAAGACGCTCGAGATATCGGATTTTCACAAAATAGAAACGCGGGATATTCTGATAATGACGATTGCATTGAAAATTACAATTCTTCATTCTACTGGTGCCATTTTCGGGAAATGGTCTTAGCTATCCTCTTGGCTAAGACGTATTAACTGTTTGTGACATTCTCTTAACATAGAAATATTCATGTTAGTACAAGCAGACGTCTTAGCAAGAAGAGGATAGCTTATATAGACCATTTCGTACAATCGGCCCCTGGCACGCATCTCGTTTGAGAACATACAAAACTCACATTGAGGAGAACATTTACAGAATAAATTGACATGAAGGCAGTCAACAGTTGCGTTCATTACATTGGGAACAATGTGGGGTGGGATNGGATGTTCTGATAATGACGATTGTATTGACAATGACAATTCATTATTCTCCTGGGGTTAATTGCACGAAATGGTCTTAGATATCCTCTTCTAGCTGAGACGTTTTAACTTCTTGTGACATCCTCTTAACATAGACATATCCGTGTTTGCATCTGTGTTAAGAGGGTGGTAAAAGAAGTTAACACGTCTTAGCAAGAAGAGGATAGCTCAGACCATATCATACAATCGGCCCCTGGCACGCACATCTCGTTTGAGAACATGAAAAACTCACATTGAGGAGAACGTTTACAGAATAAATTGACATAAAATCAGTTTAACAGTTGCGTTCATTACATTGGGAACAATGTGGGGTGGGAGAGGGAGTGGGGGGGGGGCTCAAATGGTAATCTCACCCGACTTTCGCTCCTTGACTTTTTTAAATTACACGTTTCGGAGAGGTGTTACAGCTCTGCAGCTCAGCTCGTTCGAGATATTGGATGTTCACGAAACAGAAACGCGGGATGTTCTGATAATGACGATTGTATTGACAATGACAATTCATTATTCACCTTGGGCTAATTGCACGAAATGGTCTTAGCTATCCTCTTCTAGCTAAAACGTATTAACTTCTTGTGACATCATCTTAACATAGACATATCCGTGTTTGTGTCTGTGTTAAAAGGGTGGTACTAGAAGTTAAGACGTCGTAGCAAGAAGAGGATAGCTCAGACCATTTCATACAATCGGCCCCTAGCACGCATATCTCGTCTGAGAACATACAAAACTCACATTGAGGAGGACATTGTCATAATAAATTGACATAAAAGCAGTTAACAGTTCATTACATTGGGAACAATGTGGGGTGGGGGAGGGGGTGGGGAGGCTCAAATGGAAATCCCACCCGACTGTCGCTTCTTGACTTCCATGCAAATATAATTTTTTTTCAATGGATAAATGAAAGATTTTGAATAAAGGTTCAACATGTTTCTTCGTATAATATATGCAGAATCGATAACAATATGCAATACTCAAACTAAAAACCTACATTGTCTTGATTTTTTTAAACAATAAAGAAAAAATGTAAACTTTCGTATACAGAGTGAAAGAGGCGTTCCGACATGACGTCACAGATTCCGTCATTGTTGTTGAGCGCAAAGATCCCCATGCATCAGCGGCAGGGATCACGATATTACGCAGAATTGAAACATTCATAAATTTCGATCGAAGTATCAAATTCGGCTCAAAATTTGTCTTATTTTTTCATCCAATGACATTATGATAATTTCAGGGGTTGGCTCCCCTTAAAATAATCTACGACAGACAATACGTACAGCAGAAATGGCATTTCCTCCCCGAAACCCCATTCGAGTGGATAAAACCANTGTTAAAAGGGTGGTACTAGAAGTTAAGACGTCGTAGCAAGAAGAGGATAGCTCAGACCATTTCATACAATCGGCCCCTAGCACGCATATCTCGTCTGAGAACATACAAAACTCACATTGAGGAGGACATTGTCATAATAAATTGACATAAAAGCAGTTAACAGTTCATTACATTGGGAACAATGTGGGGTGGGGGAGGGGGTGGGGAGGCTCAAATGGAAATCCCACCCGACTGGCGCTCCTTGACTTTTTTAAATTACACGATTCGGAGAGGTGTTACAGCCCGGCTCAGCTCAGCTCGAGATATTGGATGTTCGCGAAACAGAAGTAGCGGGGGATGTCCTGAAAATGACGATTGTGTTGACAATGACAATTATTTATTCTCCTGGGGCCGATTGCACGAAATGGTCTTAGCGATCCTCTTCTAGCTAAGACGTTTTAACTTCTTGTGACATCCTCTTGACATAGACATTTCCGTGTTTGTGTCTGTGTTGAGAGGGTGATACAAGTAGGTAAAGGGGAACTACACTCGGAGATTAAATTGCTATCATTAAATGAAGAAAAATAAGGCTCAAATGGAAATCCCACCCGACAGTCGCTACTTGACTTTTTTTAAATTACACGATTCGGAGAGGACTGGTGTTACAGCGCGGCTTTGCTCGCTCGAAATATTGGATGCTCATGAAACAGAAGATATGTAGAGCATTGAAGAACATGAAAAATGTACATTGAGGAGAGCTTGTTGAAAATTTAATTTCTTTAAGTTGGTTCTTGTATATCAGATGCGAAACTGAATTTGCATGTGCTATTGTGTACACCCCCCCCCCCCTTCCTCACGTAGCTGGCGGTATTTAAGAGTACAAGGAATATCGACGAATAAAGACAACTAACGGCTAAGGAAAAAGGAAGAAAGAAGTAAAGACAAATGCATTAGCCTGCTTTAAAGCCTAAATTGGTGTAATATCAAAGAATTAAAGTGGCGAGAATGACTTTATGCCTTAAAACTCGACCCCTCTCCCCTATTTCAGAGGGGTTTGAGGAGTACATAACCCCTTAAAAGAGCGTATTTCTTCCAAATCATATACATTACTGGTTAGTTAAACCCTGATGTATGATTTGTATCGCGAAATTTCTTGGATATGAGCATTAAAAGCAAAATCCTCGTCATGAGTCTTTGGTCAAAGCATAGTATCCTGCAAACTGCAACTTGCGCAATCCATTTATAATCTCGTTGATAAGCTATTCCTAATTCCAATTGTGCTGCACTCAACCCTGATAAGGTAAAATAGTACATGCAAAACGTTCGCGCCAGATGGCGGCAGCCGAGATTTTTAAAAAAATCGTTTTGTGCTCTTTCTATAGAATAAATAGCTTTGGTATTTTCGGTCTCAAACATCCGAAGTAGTTTTTTTTTTATTCATTTATTAATTTCCGTCACACATCAAATAGAAAGGGAAAACGTAGGAACGTTTTCCGACTCCATTTAAATATTTCACGAGGTGCAAACTTGAATACCTCAAAATATATAAATAAATCATGATAATAAATAACACCGCCATCCTAACACAACAGCCTATCCTTTTGTTAATCCCCGTGGTGCTTGGAAACCCGGTTACCTATTATTCCAGCTCTTCATTTCCTTTTCAGGAAGAAATAAATAAAGAATTGAAATTGATTTTCGTCCAAAGAGACAGCTGATCTCATGCGACTCCGCCAAGGTAACTATGAGCCGGACTGGTGCCGGGGCTGCCGCAAACAGGTCCGTTGCAGGTGACATAGCACGAGGAGGGAAAATTATCAATATCTGAAAAGAGGGAGTGAGGGAGGAAGGAAGGAAAGGGAGCCATTTTCATGTTAAAATATTGAACAGAGCATTAATTTGTAATGAATGAGCGGATGTACAAACTTGATGATCTTGATGATGGTAATAAGAAGGTATTTAAAAATGTTGACCAAGTCACGTCGCTACGGAATGATGAATATTTGAATGATTGTGGATTCATTAGCGTCATTAACATCATTACCCCGGCGACATTGGCTAGCAACGAGGAAACAGAAGATGGAGACGAGAGCTATTTCTGAAGTGAAAATGTTAAACGATATAGGCAGCTCGAAAGTCCATTCAATATCAGCGTCGTCCTAGATGCGTCTCTACATAATTTTGATTTTGGTCGAGATGAAGTTATCGACAATTGTTAAGATGGTTTTGGGTGATGGGGTGATGGTGGAGTAAGGGTGGTATTGGTAGTGGTGTTGGTTGTGTTGGTGATGATGGTGGTGGTAGGCCTAGTGATGGTGATTAGTCGTGGTGATGGTCGGGTGGTTACGATGATGATGATGATCATGTTCATCACCATCATCGTCGTCATCACAATCATCATCACCACCACCAGCAACACCCTCATCACCCCATAACTTTTGTAGCTTCTACCCCAACACAACCTGACAACTGGTATCAAGACATGGGTCAATGGATATGTAACTCATTTCGTGCAACAATACCCTCTGGGTCCCGTCACTTCCTCAAATGCCGATGAGGAATTATTTCTGCTCGATGTTGGCTCATATGTTTGAATTCCACGCGTCAGCAAGATATTTGTGTACATTGTCCTGTACTCTATCCAGGTGTGATTGGGGACCAGTTGGAAGTGACAATAATGTGGTCAAGTTGGCATCAGATGCCTTGAAGCGCCCTGCTTGAATACTCTCTAGGGAGTGGAGATTGCGTATACATTGTACACTTGCATGCTTGAATCCTATAAACTGCACACACAAAACTAGAACTCCTAGATCTGAGTAAAATCGCAAAAAGTGACGCTATAATGACACACTTGTGAGTGAATTAATGAAAATACTCAACTGTGTGTCATTACAGTGTCATGTTACTCAAATCTGTGAGTTCTTGTTTTTTGTGTGTGGGGTAATAACAGCTCTACTTTATTCCAGGGCCCACTGGGAGAACAACCGACTGGGTACTGAAGCAGCTACCCTGGGTAAATGGGACGCTTTACTACTATTATTATTATCATTATTATCATTATTATTATTATTATTATTATTATTATTATTATTATTATCATTATTATTATTATTATCATTATTATTATTATTATCATTATTATTATTATTATTATTATTATTATCATTATTATTATCATTATTATTATTATTATCATTATTATTATTATTATCATTATTATTATCATTATTATTATTACTATTATTATTACTATAATTATCAGTATTATCAGTATTATCATTTTTATTATTATTATTATTATTACAGTTTATTATCATCATAGCTACCATCATCATCATCATCATCATCATCATCATCATCTAATATCCATGTTTAGTAAGTCCGCACTTGCACTACAACGGCCACGGTCAAAACGTCCAAAAATAGAATATCCAAGGGTGCAGCCTTCAGTACGGCACTAGAGTGCCAGGGTTATTCAAACGAGATGCCTTGATATTGTTATTATTATTATTATCATTAGTAGTAGAAGAAGTAGTAGTAGTAGTAATAGTAGTAGTAGTAATAGTAGTAGTAGTAGTAGTAGAAGTAATAGTAGTAGTAGTAGTAGTAGTAGTAGTAGTAGTAGTAGTAGTAGTAGTAGAAGAAGTAGTAATAGTAGTAGTAGAAGAAGTAGTAGTAGTAATAGTAATAATAATAGTAGTAGTAGTAGTAATAGTATCGTTATCATTATCATTATTAGTATTATCATCACCATTATTATCATTATCATTATTACTAATACTATTATTATCATTATTGTTATAAATATCATTATTATCATTAATAATATGATAATCATTAGAATCATCATTACAATTGTTATCATAATTTTCATTACTATTATTATTTTATTATCATCATTATTATTATTATTATCATCATCATTATCATCAGATATCCTTTTACTCGCACTACAGTAGCCACGGTCAAGTTGTACAAAAATAGAAAACCCAAGGGTGCAGCCTTCAGTACGGCACTTGTCCTCTGGTTATTCAAAGGAGATGCCTTGATATTATTATCATTATCATTAGTAGTAGAAGTAGTAGTAGCAATAGCAGTAATAATAGTAGTAGTAGTAGTAGTAGCAGTAGAAGTAATATGTAGTAGTAGTAGTAGTAGTAGTAGTAGCAGTAGTAGTAGCAGCAGTAGTAGTAGTAGTAGTAGTAGTAGTAGTAGTAGTAGTAGTAGTAGTAGTAGTAGTAGTATCATTATCATTATCATTATTAGTATTGTCATCACCATTATTAACATTATCATTATTACTAATACTATTATTATTATTATTATTATTGTTATTATTATCATTATTATCATTAATAATATCAGTATCATTATAATCATCATTATACTTGTTATCATCATTTTCATTTCTATTATTATTCTATTATCATTATTATTATTATCATCATCATCAACATCAAATATAAGTCCACACTTGCAATACAACAGCCACGGTCAAGTTGTGCAAAAATAGAATATTCAAGGGTGCAGCCTTCAGTACGGCACTAGTGCTAAGGTTATTAAAAGGACAAGTGATATGGTAGGGTATCTCTTTTCGTCAAATAATCATAAAAACAAACACAGAGCCATCTTTTAGTGTCGTATTAATTTCAAATCAATTAATTTATTTCTTTCAATTGTGACAATCAAACAATTGAAACGCATTGTAACATCGGGGCGGAAGATAAATGATGGTGATGAAAATAGAGTGTCTTTCCTGAAGAGCACTTTAAACAATTAGTGAACATTGTAATAGACCCGACTTTGAACAGGTCTTTTTGTTACTCTCCATTCTTAAACCTGAATAATAACTTATTTTAACAATGTCTTTATCTCCCCTCCTATCACCCTCTCTCT
>BQKZ01003290.1:22026-33002 GCA_036244855.1 Temnopleurus reevesii
CTGTCTCTTATACACATCTAGATGTGTATAAGAGACAGTTCTGACACCGTGCACCCTCTCCCACTCGCTCTCCTTTTGTCCCCCTCTCTAACTTATTCTCCTTCCTCGCCCCCTCCCCAATTTAGTCTCCCAACTCGTCGCCCTACCTCAGTCTCTCACCTTTCTCTTCTCCTTCTCCGACTCCCTATGCCTCTTCACCCCCCCCCCCACTTACGCTCTCATTTCCCTCATCTCTCTCCCCTATTTCCCCGTCTTTCTCCCTACGTCCACCTCCTCTTTCCATGCCCCTCTCCCACTCTCTCTTAATTCTCCTTATCCATCTCTCCACCTTATTCTCCCTCCTCGCCCCCTCCCCAATTTATTCTCCCAACTCGTCGCCCCACCCCAATCTCTCACCTCTCTCTTCTCCTTCCCCAATTTCCCCCCTTTTCTCCATATCTCCACCCCTCCTTCCATGCCACTCTCCAACTATCTCTCCTCTTTGTCCCCCTGCCCTACACTCTCCCCCTTCCTCGTCCCTTCCCCAAATCTTTCTCCCATTTTGTCCCCTTCCCTCATGCTCTCACCTTTCTTATCTCTCTCTTCCCTACTTACCCATGCATGTTTCTACCTATATCTCCGCCCCCTCTCTCTATGCCCCTCCCCTTCCTTGCCCCCCCCCATTCTGAATCTCTCCCAACTTCCCATCGTCCCTCTCCCTCACTCTCTCCCCCTCCTCGTCTCTCTCTCCCCCACATCCCGGCCCCTCTTCCTACGTCTGCACTCCCCCCTCCCTCTCGCTCCCCTCCTCGTCCCCCTCCCTGATCTCGTCTTCCTCCTCTCCCTCCTCAGCGTTACCGTCTTTCCATATACCTCCAGCCCCCTACTCCATGCCCCTTTCCCACTCTCCCTCAACTCCTAGTCCCCCTCCCTCTCCTCTCCCTCTCTATACGAGGTCACATGTTCTTTCTGAAATGAAATCACTTCACTTAGATTTCAATCTCTCTGCTACTTGACTATCCACTTATCAAATGTCTAGAGCACGGTGTTCTACTATTCATATTAAACTTACAATATCTTTGAAGAAAATTTATGATTTTGCATACACATTTTATTACAATATATCACAAGGTTTAGGTAATCTATATTTTTTCAAAGCCAATTCTAAGAATTGACAAAATATGTGGGAAGACACCAATACATGTATGTTAACAAATTTGCATTTATCCAAAGAAATAATTCATGCCATAATTCAATTCTTTTCAGTTAGAAGCCTAAACAAATAAGGGGATGCCGGCTACCAAGGGCGAAGTGCTTGTGAGTGTAGCAATTTTTTAATTATCTATACTCACAATTGCAAGTTGGCGTATTCTGAAGGGCATTCTGTGAATATTTACAAATTTCGTCGGCAGCAAAAAACGAGTATGCTCATGACAACAAAAATAGCTTGTGAACCTTTTGCAAGTATGAACAAATAATTTTCTGCTCAGGTTGAAATTATTGTAATGCTCATGTTGTAAGAGTTTTAGCTATTAGTCAAAATCAGGCTGAAGTAAATTTCTTTGAAATAATGCAATTATACATGCATAAAAATTATCAATATTCTTGAAATCGCCAGAAAACATGTATGATATACGTACAATTTAACATTTGCATCATATATATTCTACTTCGGAAATTGATTAGGATTTCAATATTCAGATTATTACTTTACCAATTTGTAGGCTGACGGATTGACATGATTAAAATATGAATAATTCAGGCAATGAATACACATGCCTACATAAAACATGAAGGTGTCATACGATATATCACATTCCCATAATGACCAGAAGACAAAAAAAAAATATGTTTGGATGACCTCAACGGCTATCATTGAAAAATCAGCAGGGCGCTACAAACCCATTTGCCCGCATGCCCGGGGCAACAAAATGAAGCTGTAAGGCAAGTAAGCAAAATTGTCACTTGCCCAAAAGGGCAAGTAGCAGCTTTTTCTAGTTTTCATCTACATGTAGAAATTGGCATAGGTCATCAATTTGGGGCAAAGGAAATTTTGTTCGGGCAAGTGATTTGAAAAATTGGTTGCCCGACTGGGCAACTGGTGAAAAAATTCTTGTAGCACCGTGATCAGCCAGTAGAATAGTGTTTTTATCTAATTTTCTATGTTTTGAAGACATTCTAATAAGAAAATAGGACTTGGAAGGGAGTTAAAAGACAAAGATCATTTGAAAATGATTTTAAAAATTGTATTCAACATGTCAATTTTCAATTTTGCTGTAATAACAAAAATAATCAGCCAAAAAAAAGGCCGTTTTCAGAGAGGAGGTCGGCTGAGGGCGTCCAAACAATTATTTTTTTGCCTTGTGCCACTACGTTTCAAACCTCTTACAAAAGAATACGTTTTGAATACACAACAAAGCATTTATACAGCAGAAATTAAACATCGAATTTTCATAACAAATAGTTCAAATGCAAATAGTACATTTCAGGGGTTGAATAACGTAATAAAATGATCTTAAGAAGTGAGTGTTGACAACTGATAAACAAGGTTGTGGTTTATATGCCGCCTACGAGAGTAACCGTTTCGCATTTTGAATTATATCCATTTCCATTAATTACATTTTTCTGTGGTTGGAATTACCACATGCAAAATGCTAACTAATTTTTCCCAGTCTCATATTAAACAGTAAAGAACAATCACTGTTTTCTGTTTTGATTCAAATTAATGATGGTGAGGAAAATGTAATTGAAGCAATTTACAGAATTTGAGATAACAATTATTGCATGCTTGTCATTCAACGAGCGTGAATGTGGTTGTAGTGGCTAATTACACACTTTGAATAACTTTGATATTTGTCTTGGCTGTAAGTGCATGTTAGCCACAAGGAAACATACATGAATATATTTTGCAATGTTTAAAGCCCGAGTATAATTTTGGTAAAGATGAAGAAATGTGAATTTTTGGGACGTTTATTATGACATGTAATTTAACTTTTCGAGGTACTGTTTGTGTCACAATTTGTAAAATGCAAGGGAAATGTCCAAGGTTTTTTCAATAAATGAAAAAATTAAATGAAAAAAAAACATACTTACATATTTTATACACTTATACATGCATACACAAGAACACATTTTTTTTTTTTTCTACAAAGAATAACGTGGAGAATAAATAAAGCGACACCAACTAGAGCCCAATATAATAACACCTCTTTGAGATGTATAATTCATAGCCATTATTGAAATATTCTAACAAGCAATCTAACAAATATCTACAAAATAGAAAACGACTTACCAGGTTATCTAAAAAATACAGATTTCTTTTGAGTGTCTAACACGCTGACTATTCACAAAAATATTGAATTTATTCAAAAACTTGCATAGTTGGTCTAGCCTTAAGCTAAATGGTATGAAATAGCACCTACAAAACAAATATACATCCTATAAAAGACAAATTATTACATAATCACTATGGCAACATTTACAGCACAAATTTGATGGGAATTCTAGCAAAACAGATTTTTGTACATAATCCCATCTTTGAGCATTCTTATTTTGCAAATAATATTTATTATCGTCCATGCAATTCTTTACATATCAAAATAATAAGTTTTAGGTACTAACAAGACAAAAATAATCAATCAAAATACTTTACTGAATACAATTGAATACAAGGTGAATACATAAATTATAAACAAAAGGTTGATATACAAAACTGACTGAACTATCACTTTAAACTGAATACAGGTGGGTTTCGTTTTCCAATAATTGGGAATATCAAAAACTAGAACAGAATACATGATAAATATATTTACAAAAACATTTGTTTATGAAAATGCGTAGCTCTCACAGTAGGATATTCATACAAGAATGCAAACTTTGAGTTTGTTTTGTGCACAAATAATGCTTTGACAAGAAATAAATTAAGATAAATCAAGAGCATTCAAAATGCTCAGAATTGTTTATCTTATCTTTAATGGCCACCAATTTCTATTCGCATGATCAAAAAATTGTGTAGAGATTATCGTAAGAACAGATCAATGGCAGAGCAGAAACATTGAAATATTTGTTGCTATATACATAATATCTATATTCATCAGGCTCAATGTCATTATTCATCTATTTTAGGGGGTGTTGCTAAAAAGTTGCCACCAATTGCAAGTTGGAGTTGATTAGCAAGCACCAATCGAAATATCATTGCTTCACACGTCTTTCATGCTCAAAAACACAGAGAGTGTGCGATTGAAAATACTTGTATCAATTTACGACAGACTTGCAGTTGATTTGTAATTTACTGCAAGTTTACAGCAACACCCCCTTACAGGGATGAGCTTACACGATGGCAGTGATACTGAACACTAAACTTGAAATGCTATATAGACCTATCAACTAGAAGGATAATATTTTCAATATCTCATCGCCTTGGTTGTTAGCTATCTTCCACCATTTCGCATACTTTTCTTCCTAAAGTTCATTTGATATTTCCATCAATTTCAGAGGGACAAACTTACATCATGACAGCAGCAAGCAACTTGAAATGTTGCAGCCGTACAAGCTTGCATAATCTGTGTGAAACTTCTTGCCTTTTAGTCGTTAGCAACCTTTCCAAGAAGTTGGTAAACTTCTGAGGTCCCGGCCTGGGCGGCAGCTCCGGAGGGGATGGAGGGCGCAGCAGAGGGAGAAGGACCGGTGGAAGACACATTTGTAGACAGCTCAAACTCTACCTGGCTCCCATCACTGGTTTCACCTGAAAGAAAAAGATGAAGAGAAGCAATAGATTAATGTAATGATTAAAGAAATAATGGTGCTGCGGAGGGGATGGTTACAGCTCCGGAGGGGATGGAGGCTCCTGCGGAGGGGGAAGGACCGGTGGAAGACACATTTGTAGACAGCTCAAACTCTACCTGGCTCCCATCACTGGTTTCACCTGAAAGAAGAAGATGAAGATGAAGACGTTACCAAAAGAGATTGACTAAATGCACAGTGGCTACAGAGGGTTTGCAAGCTGGGATGGGGACCAGTCCAGAGGGGTGAAGCCCGGTATATAAAGAGACTTTGATAGAGACCTTGAAATCCACCTAGCTCCTGTGCTGGTACATCTATCATCTGCAATGACAAAGAAGATAGGAGTAGAGATTGATGAATGCATTCAATGTTAATCTATCAATGGCTACAGAGGAGTTGGAGGCTGAGATGAGCACTTCTGCGGACGGGGTGGGACTGATGGAAGACACATTGGTCGAGAGCTCAAACTCCCCCTAGCTTCCATCACTGGTTTCATCTACATCAAGGAAGAAGAAGGAGACAAGAGATTGATCAAAATTACTAATTACCAAACAAATTACTGTTGGTATCATCACCTGCAATGAGAAAGAAGTTGGGAGTTCAAACTGACTAAATGCAGTGGCTATAGAGGGTTTGGAGGATTGGGGGGAGGGGGGGGGGACTGGTCCAGAGGAGTGAAGACCAGTATAAAAGACTTTGATAGAGAGCTTGAAATCCACCTAGCTCCCGTGCTAGCACATCTACCATCTGCAATGATAAGACAAGAGATTGATGAACGCATTCAATGCAAAAATGTCAGTGGCTACAGGGCTTAGAGGCTGGATCATGGGAGGGGGAGGGAAAGACCTGTGGAAGACACATGAGTATAAAGTGAATTCATTAGTTATGATTCATTATATTCAGAGAATTTGTTATTCAAAAGATTCATATTCCAAATGTCCATTATTCAAAATCTTCAGTACTCCGAACATGATAAGTGTCATTTATTCTGGAGGTTCACTCTTCCTGAAATGAAATGAGCTAATATTCAGAAGGGTGAATTTGGTGTTCTTTTACACTTGATATATTTAGTTTGAGAATAAAGAATCTTCAGAATGATATCACATTTGTTCAAATGAACAGAATAATGTGTTACTTTGGGATAAATGCATACATGTATACCATTTCATCTGTTTCAAACTGGCAAGCCTTTGAAACAAACTTAACTATTAACTCACTGACTATTGAATATTGCGATTCTCTTATAATTAGCCTAACTATTTGATCTCTTGTCAGTAAAAGAAGCAGTGCAAACTGCAGGAGGAGAAGAGTTGTTGGGTTTTTTTTTTTATTTATTTATTTATTCTGTATCTTTCATTATTTTCCATAACAAAACAAACAGTTGAACATGAATATGTACATTAATACATTTTTACCAGTTAAATGATTGTAACATGGAAAATACTTTATTTCGGGACTGACAAATTTTACATTCTTCATGGAATTTGGTAATTGATATTGAATAATTCAATTTTTATAATCTTAATATCGAAATAAATTTACAGAACTTTTATTTTGGTAGAAAAAACTTCCTATAATCATTAAAAAAATAAGAATTCTTGCAATGTGCACTATTTTCAAGGATAGATATGAGACAAAGATCATATAAATGCTTTTTTTTTTTATAAAGTAATCAATTAGATTGGTTTCTTTTTTCAAGAAGGTCATTCTACTATGATCGTAATGATACTGATATCTCAGAAAAGCGTTATCCACCAGCAGCATAGTTATTGAGGATGATAAATAATGAAAATCATAATCTATATACTAATTATTTCTGTGAATGTAGCCAAGGGAATAAAAAGCTAATTGGACTCCTCGACAATGATAGGGCATTTTGTAATCATAATGGCCCTACATGGAAGTCTAAGTATTATCCTCTGGAGGGGATAATCACTGATGAAATTAGCAACGCATCGCTCTGGGGCAAATTCCCGAAGGTGTTGGTAGGTTTATCTGTCTCCTTATGGCCTTCAAGGACAGACATCTCACATCTCATCATTAAAGCCCTGGTCACATAGGACCCCGGAAGCAACACGATTCACTACGACTCGTTGATCTGAGGCAGTTAACTGTGAATTAACAAGGGTTGGGGTGAATTATGCTGCTTCCGGGGTCCTATGTGACCGGGGCTTTAAGTATAAAAGTATGTACTACCCGGTACTGATAATGTAAGATTCTGTTAGACCGCGTAAACATTTCCATTATTAAACAACTTTTATAACTGAAACCAGTTTATAATATCAATTTACAAGGGGATGTAAAAGATACATACAGTCACGAGGGTGGCTTTTAAAATGGACTTCAAATCAGTTTTTGGGAAATCCAACTTATAGATTAGTGCCCAGGAAAAATTTCAGCCGGCAATATAAAAGCGAATTTTTAATCACAATGACCCTAAACGAAGGTCTAACAATCTTCCTCTGGAGGGGATAATCGCTGATGAAATTAGCAACGCATCGCTCTGGGGCATATTCCTAAAGGAGTTGGTAGGTTTATCTGTCTCCGTATGGCCTTCAAGGACAGACATCTCGCATCTCATCATTTAAAGAATACAAAACAAAATGTACTACTCAGTAACTTATTCTGTAAGATTCTGTGAGCCCCCCAACAAAAATATTTAAAATATTGACATTTATATAGTGCTCTTACAGAGATATGTATCACAGCGCGTAATTTACAGAGCTACTGTTCTTAAACTGCTTTTAATAACTGAACCAGTTTAAACTTCTTTGACTGAAACTGGTTTATAAAAGGTAGACCTACATACAGTCACGAGGGTGGCTTTTAAATTGAACTTCAAAACTTGTTTGGAAATCCACCTCGCAAAATATATTTTTGTGACCAGGAACCATTTTAGCCAGTAATACATTATAACAGCAAATTTTTAATCACAATGACCCTACACGAAGGTCGAACTACATTCCTCTGGAAAGGATAATCGGTGATGAAATTAGCAACGCATCGCTCCAGGGCATGATTTATCCGTCTCCACATGGCCTTCAAGAACAGACAGCTAGCATCTCATGATTTAAATTCATGATAAAAAGCCAGTATACAGAGTAAAATAACTCATGTGCACTTTGAGAAGAAGGGAATTGGACAAAGCAGACTACTTCATACAAGCATTCACAATAGCATCATGAATAGCTACATGTACCCTGTTCATTTGATGAATATGTGTAACATTTGTTCAACATTTATATGCATAATAAGAATGAAGTAAATTTCTTTGGCAAACCTCTAGCTTTGTTGAATGCTTATAAGTGGAAGAGTTTTACTTTGTCCAAATACTTTGTCCCTTCTACTCTGTACAAGAAACCAGAAACTTTACAGGAAATCAATTTGTGAAAGCGAGCATGATTTCAGCTATTTTCTAAGCAATTACATTCTTCCCTTTGAAAAAGCAACTTAAATACAAATAGAACTGATGGGGGAAAAAAGGAAGGAAAAAGACAAACAAACACAGACTGAAATCAATCTCTCTTAACACAACAGAATATTTGTGAAAAGAAATGGTCTGAAAAAAAAATGGACTGACAAAATGGAATCTAAAAAGAAAAAGATAATTGATTGTCTGCAAAAATAATTCCAATTGCACAGAAAATAAAATTTCTTAGCATGTTTTTCAAACTCTTCTCTTTTCCTTTTAAAGCTATATAGATTATTAGAATAAAAAAGAAGTATCACAAACATGTACTAATTAATTTGACTTGAGGGAGTAATCGCCTACATGTAGACTGTAAAATCAATGTGCTGAGACTACGATTTCACGTTTTACCGTAGGCGCATATGTCTTCCCGAAAGCAGGTCGCCACACTCATTTCATAACGATTTCAGATAATGAAATCTTAAAAGACTCCCACCTGGAGCTCAAACAAATTCATGAATTGACACTTAACATACATAATTCTATTTTAGCCCTTCTTGCATCATGCTTAAAACCAGATTATACACAAATAACCTTCTTAAATTACATTTTCTCCATCTTGCAAAACATTACTTGTCAAAATCCGTGGGGTCCTTAAACCAGAATGTCTATCCCACCCAGGAATATCCTCTTTAGTTCGGGTGCGTCCGATTAGCAAACGTAAGGGGGCTGTCGATGAGGTCAAATGTATCCAATCGCTTTCCTTTGTCGATTCAGAGATGCAGTGAACTTTTGCAAAGTGTAACCCAAGAAACGTTACGATGGGGTAATGTACACTGTACATGTGACCCGATGCAAAGGTTTTTCTCGCTAAATGGCAGTTTTCCCTTCGGAAGTTTGTTGCTTGAAATGACATTTAGTGTAACTGATCGCCTAAGTGCACACACTGCATAAATCAATGGAAATGACAAATATGGTAGGAGAATCGGAAGTATAATTTAAAAGCGGTGTGCTTAAAGGGAAACCCTAGAATGTTTAGGAGAGATGAAATTTCTCTGTATTACAGATTTTATTTGGATGAATTTTCTACTTTGACCCATCTTTGAAATTTGAACGTAATTTACTCACTGAAACCGTGGGATAAGCTGGCAAACTGGGTATCAGTTGCTTTTTTTTTTAAAGAGATTCGTGCTGTGATATTTACTCGAAAATCAATGGGGAAAATGATCAAAATAAAGAGTCCTTTACAAAATCGGGAATAGACCACTATTCTATCTGAGTATATATAAATTTTCCACTCTAGAATTCTTTTAATAACTTAATAACATAATTCATGGAGCAAACAACACAAACATATAATTATAGAAATAAGGAACAACTGAAAGGTGTTATTTTCTATTGATGAAATGAATACAAAATTGATGTTTACAGGCAAGCTTAAAAAGCATTAATATTAGCCATTCCTGTATGTATTCTCTTAATACAAGGTATTTGTTTGATCCAATCATCAACTAGTTCGACAACACAGGAATCTATACCAAATAATCCCACATACTGCATTCATGCTTTTCTCAAGTAAAGACGATATTCATCATTTTTAGGAGTCACACTGGAAGAAGAAAATAGAGAAGTAATCTATTGAGCACTGATGTAACATTTCTGATAATCAAATAAACTTCCATATCTGTCAAAATCTGTTAAGCGACAAATCAGTTTATCTATTTTGATTTTCATAAAGGGTATGAAGTATATTGAAAGAATTTCTCTGTCTTGTACTGTCATGTCCAATAAATGTTGAAATCATGCATTATTAAAATGACATTTGTTCCAGACATTTCTTACAACATAATTCGATTTCTGCAGTCACGCATGAATCATTCATCAATCTGTTTTATGTTTTAAGAAATGTAATGAAGACATGCAACTGCATGAAACCCTCACTACAGTAATTTTGTTAAGACACGATATGAAATTGACATGTATTTCAGTATCATTGTTTGAATGTATGTTGATCAGGGCATAGCTACCCCAGGGCCTACCCTCATTGTGAGCATAACAGATATGAAAAGAGATTGAACAAAAAAAAAAAACTTCCATTCAGGCATTCACAATAGCTGCATAGTACCAAATAATCAATTTCCTTCCCTAATATTCTGCAGAGAAATGGAACTTTATACAGGTGTTGTACCTGTTCTGTGAATAAACAGGGAATCTACATTCTTTTACATTCTACAGAACTTTTGAAACTTCTTTAAATTCTTTTACATTCTACAGTTGAAACTTCTACATTTGAAATTGTGTTTATTTCTCTTTTTTTAATACCCTAAGCCCCTTCTGCTCATAGTGCCTTTTGCTTTCCATCCCTTAACTTTCATTTGCCATAATAACTATGTAGACATGTAACACAATTTTGGAGCTTGATATACCTTTGTTTCTCTACCCTACCTCCCCTTAGCGCCCCGCCCCCAAGAATAGCGTTAATTAGTCATAAAAATGTAAGATTATTTGATACATTTTAAACAAAATTAAAACAACTCACGAGGAAAATAAGACTTAAATGGAGCAAAAAGCCAAGGAATATATCTCAAATGTTTATCAATAACTTTTAAAACTGTGAATTTTTAATTATAGTGAAAAGTAAAAAAACAAACAAACAAACAAACAAATAAACAAACAAAACAAACAAATAAACAAAAATAGAAGAAGGGGGAAAATTCTATTGGGCCATTTGCAGACTGTCAATCAATTCAGGCAACTGAACAATATACTTTTTTTCCTTTTTTAGTGGGGGGGGGGGGGGGGGGGG
>BQKZ01003290.1:35561-48045 GCA_036244855.1 Temnopleurus reevesii
TTAGCACTATCAAAGGTACTTGGTACTGTATAAAAGAAACAAACATTGGTGTATTAAAGTTAATATCAGGAAATATTTAACATAAAGTGCAAACAAACATGATGTTTCAATCTAGAACATTTGCGAAAATGAAAACACATGCAAATATACGTAACCGGAAGAAGGTAAGTCAACTTATATGACGTCATTCTAGTTAAAACTGCATAGCGCCATCTGCGATTCTTAAGTTGAGTGTATGGTCGGTTGCGAGAATTAGAATTCATGAATTTTACAGTTCTCAAGGATATCACGATCCCTGCCGCTGATGGGGAACCGGAACCTGTGACTTCATGCTGAACAACTCGGCAATGATTCTGTTTATCAAAATTCACATTTTCTTCTTTTTTTCAGGAAAGACAAGAAACTGTTGGTTTTTGTGTGAATCAAAACTGCACTCGTGATAAATACACAGGTATATAAAATTTGTTGTTCATATCCCAGAATAGCGCATGATACACCTTGTAATATCGAAATTGCACTTTAATTGTACTCACAATTATCATTTCTTTTCTCTTTCTCCTCCTACTTTCCCAGGTTCAAGGCCACTTATCAACATGTATTTTCCCCTCTCTCCATTCTTCCTCCCATCTTTCTTGGTACATGTATATCACTCCTTCCATCTCTCGTTCTTCCCTTCTTCCCTCCCCGTCCATCTCCGGTCCTCCATATCCCTCTTTTCCTAGTCCAAGTACACCTAACACCCAAATGAACATTCCTTTCATTTAATTACAACATGTGATACAACAACACTTGCTTAAACTCCCCGTAAGCATGTCCCCCATTTCCTTTCAACACATTAACTCAAAATTAACCCATATCAAAACGGATAAAGTTAATTTTGGTTATCTTTACGTACTTATAGGTATGCAAATGATATTGTTTTACTTCAGATACCCCGTTACCCATTCCTTTTCCCCATCTTTTAATCCTGCTCCCAGCCACCTCCACCCGTCCCTCATTCTTCCTTTCTTCTATCCATCTTTCTTTCTCTTTTCCCTCCCCTTCCATCCCCGGCCCTCCATATCCCTCTTTTCCTTTCCCAAGTACACCTAACACCCAAATGAACATTACTTTCATTTAATTACAACATGCGATACACCATCGCTCGCTTAAACTCCCTATAACCAAGTCCAACATTTCCTTTTAACTCCTAAACTCAAAGTTAACCCATATCATAACGGATAAAGTTATTTTTGGTTATCTTTAAATGTATTTAGGTAATATACAAATGATATTGTTTTACTTCAGAAACCCTGTTATCCATTCCTTTTAATCCTGCTCCCAGCCACCTTCTCCCATCCCTCATTCTTCCTTTCTTCTATCCATCATTCTTCCTTCTTTCCCTCCCCTTCCATCCCTGGCCCTCCATATCCCTCTTTGCCTTGTCCACGTACACCTAACACCCAAATGAACATTCCTTTCATTTAATTACAACATGTGATACACCATCACTCGCTTAAACTCCTTAATTAGTAATCCACATTATGTCGGATGAACTTAATTTTGGTTAATCTTATGTACTTTGGTGATATCAAATTATAATCTATTAATTATTCCTATAATCTCTAAATCCTAATCCTGCTCCAAACCTCCTCCGCCCATCCCTAATTCTTCCTTTCTCACCCCCCCCCCACCCCGCCCCTTTTAAATCTCCAGCCCTCCATATCCCTCTTTTCGTTATCCAAGTACACCCTAACACCCAAATGAACGTTACTTTCATTTAATTACAACATGTGATACACCATCACTCGCTTAAACTCCCTGTACCCATCATTTCCTATTTACTAGTAATCCACATCTTATTGGACGATGAGCATTTTGGGTTTATTTTATGAACCAAGGTGATTTATATGCAAATTCAAATTCTATTTTACCTTGAATACCGTGTAATCAAGTCATTTGAATTGACTCTCCCTTAATATAATCCTCCTCCCATCCCTCACTTGTCCTTTTTCCACCCCCTTCCATCCCTGGCCCACCATGTCCCCTTTCCATCCCTTGTCCTAGTACACTCATATGAACATTACTTTCCTTTAATTAAATGTGATACTTCATAATTCGCTTTAACTCCCTGTAACCATGTCCCCATTTCCTTTTACACTGTAACTCCTTAACTCAAAGTTAACCCATATCATAACGGATAAAGTTATTTATTGTTATCTTTATGTAGATATTGTTTTACTTCAAATACCCAGCTATCCATTCCTTTTCCCCATCTTTTAATCCTGCTCCCAGCCGCCTCCTCCCATCCCTCATTCTTCCTTTCTTCTATCCCTCATTCTTCCTTTCTTCTATCCATCATTCTTCCTTTTTTTCCCCTCCCCTTCCATCCCCGGCCCTCCAGATCCGTCTTTGCCTTGTCCCAGTACACTGAACACCCAAATGAACATTTCATTTAATTACAACATGTGATACATCGTCACTCGTTTAACCTCCCTGTAACCAAGAACAACATATCCTTTCAACACATTAACTCAAAATTAACCCATATCAAAACGGATAAAGTTAATTTTGGTTATCTTTACGTACTTATAGGTATGCAAATGATATTGTTTTACTTCAGATACCCAGTTATCCATTCATTTTCCCTATCTTTTAATCCTGCTCCCAGCCACCTCCTCCCATTCCTCATTCTTCCTTTCTTCTATCCATCATTCTTCGTTTTTCGCTCCCCCTCCATCTCCGGCCCTCCAGATCCCTCTGCGCCTTGTCCCAGTACACCTAACACCCAAATGAACATTACTTTCATTTAATTACAACACGGGATACATCATCACTCGCTTAAACTCCCTGTAACCATGTACAACGCCACTAATCAACATGTATTTCCCCTCTCTTCATTCTTCCTCCCATCCTTCTTGGTACCTGTAGATCACTCCTTTCATCTCCCATTCTTCCCTTCTTCCCCCCCCCCCTTCCATCCCGGCTCTCCATATATCCCTCTTTTCCTTTCCCAAGTACACCTAACACCCAAATGAACATTACTTTCATTTAATTACAACATGTGATACATCATCACTCGCTTAAACTCCCTGTAACCAAGTCGCCCATTTCCTCCCCAAAAGCAAAGGAAACAAAAACCCAAATCCGCTCCAACTGTTGCACAGCCTCAGGCACAGTACAACACATAGCCAGCGCTACACATTATTCGAGGTTCACCTTATTTCAGGTTTTTAGCACCAACACTCTTGTGATTTATCTCTACATACAATAGCCTGATGTGCACTACCCAACGATAGAAAATCACGAATTTGAATAAACGCTATCCTTCTTCCTATTTTTCTCAAAATATACAAATCTGCAAGGATGCCAACTAAAAATCATAGTTTTTGTCTAAGTACTACTTTTTGATACCGATACCAAATTTGGATTTGAGCAATAATTTGGAACATTAACTCTTTGTGCGTTCAACCGTAAACCCCCAGTGTGTTGCATTATACAGGGAGTGTACATGTTTGTATGGGCAAATCTGTGCAAAAGTGCGAAGGAAACAGGCCAACAGATGTTCATTGACGCGAAGAAAACGTGGATGAGTTAAAACGCAAACATGTATGCTTCCACCAGTAGACTGGAAAAACTTTAATTATTTTTCAACTATTTTCAAAGAAAAGGTACATTCATTTTCTAACTATTGGGGTGTTGCTCAAAATCAACTGCAAATCAACTGCAACTTTGCACATTGTAACGCGCATTTTCATTAGCGCATGCTGCGCGCATTTAACAAGACGCGCATGAAACAATGATTTTGATTGGTGTATTCCGATCAACTGCAACTTACGATCACTTGCAACCTTTGAGCAACACCCCCTATGCCATACATTTTGACAGATGTCTCTTTGTTCTAGTAAATGACGGCCATGAATAGACATTTCCTTGGAGACAGATGCGATGCATTTAGTTTGAAGTTGTTCTGTATTCGTAGACATTTATTGATCTTAGTATACCCCCTTGGGAAGTGCAAAAAGTAAGGAATAACATTTTTGGTTGAAATGTCTGAATTTGATTTCCATTGACCGAGATCCATCATCATGAACCTGTTCAGAAGTTTTACGTAACCCTGACGCGATAGTTAGCCGAAGCAAGTAAACCTTAGCTGGGTCTGCACTGTGCCAATTGAGGTAATTCTCAAATTAGTTTATATTTACCAAGAAAGTTAAGATATCTTTGAATTTTTCATCTCAAGATATCTCAGTGCATTAACTCACGAACTGCATCTGCACTACAAACAATGAGCTAATTTTAATCTGGTTACATACATGACAATATTTTAGTGCACGCAGATTTTAGCGAATTCAGACCGAATGACATGCAAGCAATATTCATGTTTTTAAATATTTTTGTACACAAGAACATTTTAATGGGTGAAAACTTTATTGAGTTTATGGTAGTGAAATTAGCAAAACAAAAACACCCAAGAGAAAAAAAATCAGCTCATAAGTATTTTATCCAGATCAGAAATAGTGAACTAATTCCCAAATGTTAGATAGTGCAGGCGGCCCTTGCAGACTTCGCCTCGGAAACATGGTGCGGGCATGGCCTCAATTACACCCTCTTCTGTCATGTTCCCTACAATCAATGTTATGTTACCTAAGACCTCATTCTCCCCGAGGCCTGCTAACATCACGCGCAGACTTCCGGCCGAAGCGGCCCGCGGCGTGCCATCGCTCCTATCGATTGCCTGGCGCTCACGCTCCTCCACTTCCCCTTGGGTTAACATTATGTCTGGGTTAGGTTTATTTTTGGTGCATCCAAACTTTTTCTCATACCATTTCTAATGTCATCTCTCATATTGTTTTACATGTAGTCACTTTCACACTTTACGTTGTGGAAATTCTTGATCTTTATATCTTCTCTCATCCCAATATCACCAAAGTGTACATTCCATTTTCTTTGACTTATTTATCAATTAAGTCAATTTAATGAATCCCCATTGTTTATTTTTTAATTACTATTTTATTAATATTCTTTATCCCTCATTGTAAAGCCCCCAAAATCTAAAAGTTTTATCTAACACATGAAAACAGCTTACCTATTTAATGGAGTACAATATTCAGAGTTTGAGTTCCAACAAAAAATTATTTTATTTCTTTTATCGTTTATTTATTCAATTTCTCCACATTGCAAAAGACGCCTAGTTCTAAAAGTGTTGCTAGAAAGTTTTTGAACCGAAGATTGTGTCCCCCACACTAGCAAATGTTTTGTATTTAATTGTTCTCCCCTATTTGTACATTTCAAAGAGTATAAAAATCACATTCCTGTTTATACTGAGCATACCTGTAATAGTACAAAAAAGGTAAGTGTAATTTGAAACATTGTACTTTGTGAATCATAGAGCACAGTAGGAGGTTCAATAACATTAAGACAAGTACTAAATGTTGTGAAAACATATCAATTCCTCTTCCTCTTAATCATTTGTCATTGTAATCCTAATAATTATCAGCATACAAGTGCCTATTGCCATCACTCAAGTGATCATTAATTTCATTTAATTACATCTTGCTATATCATCACTTTGAGCAGAAGGTACTTGGACAAAGTAAACAACTTCATTAAATCCTTTAAAGTTGCTTCATGATCACAAAAGAAAATAGTTTCCCTGATGATTCAGTGAACAGATGCGACGTCTGCCTGACACTTCTCCACAGAACGAGAGGGAAGGAAATTTATTTTGGGTTCATCTAGCTATTGTGAATCCTTCAATGGAGGATGTTTACTTTGTTCAAATCTTTTGTCCCTTCTATTTNTAGTTTACTATTAACCAAGGAAGAAAATTATCTTTGACTTTTTCATCTCGAAATTTCTCAGTGAATTAACTCATGAACTGCATCTGCACTACAAACTATGGCAACAAACTAATTTCAATCTGGTTATGCCCCGGTCACATAGGACCCCAGAAGCAACACGATTCACCCCTCCTCGTTGTTCTGAGGCAGTTAACTGTGAATTAACAAAGAGTCGGGGTGAATCGTGTTGCTTCCGGGGTCCTATGTGACCAGGGCTTTTCATATATGACAATATTTTAGTGCACATAGATTTTAGCGAATTAAGACGTAATGACATGCAAGCAATAAGTAATATTCATGTTTTGTAAGATTTTTATACACAAGAACATTTTAATGGGTGAAAATTTTATTGAGTTTGTGGTAGCGAAATTAGTACATAAAATAAAAGCACCCAAGAGAAAAAAAATCAGCTCAAAAGTATTTTATCCAGATCAGAAATAGTGAAATAATTCCCAAATGTTAGATAGTGCAGGCGGCCCTTGCAGACTTCGCCTCGGAAACATGGTGCGGGCAAGGCCTCAATTACACCCTCTTCTGTCATGTTCCCTACAATCAATGTTATGTTACCTAAGACCTCATTCTCCCCGAGGCCTGCTAACATCACGCGCAGACTTCCGGCCGAAGCGGCCCGCGGCGTGCCATCGCTCCTATCGATTGCCTGGCGCTCACGCTCCTCCACTTCCCCTTGGGTTAACATTATGTCTGGGTTAGGTTTATTTTTGGTGCATCCAAACTTTTTCTCATACCATTTCTAATGTCATCTCTCATATTGTTTTACATGTAGTCACTTTCACACTTTACGTTGTGGAAATTCTTGATCTTTATATCTTCTCTCATCCCAATATCACCAAAGTGTACATTCCATTTTCTTTGACTTATTTATCAATTAAGTCAATTTAATGAATCCCCATTGTTTATTTTTTAATTACTATTTTATTAATATTCTTTATCCCTCATTGTAAAGCCCCCAAAATCTAAAAGTTTTATCTAACACATGAAAACAGCTTACCTATTTAATGGAGTACAATATTCAGAGTTTGAGTTCCAACAAAAAATTATTTTATTTCTTTTATCGTTTATTTATTCAATTTCTCCACATTGCAAAAGACGCCTAGTTCTAAAAGTGTTGCTAGAAAGTTTTTGAACCGAAGATTGTGTCCCCCACACTAGCAAATGTTTTGTATTTAATTGTTCTCCCCTATTTGTACATTTCAAAGAGTATAAAAATCACATTCCTGTTTATACTGAGCATACCTGTAATAGTACAAAAAAGGTAAGTGTAATTTGAAACATTGTACTTTGTGAATCATAGAGCACAGTAGGAGGTTCGATAACATTATGACAAGCATCAAATGTTCTGAAAACATATCAATCCCTCTTCCTCATAATCATTTGTCATTGTAATCCTAATAATTATCAGCACACAAGTGCCTATTCCCATCACTCAAGTGAACATTAATTTCATTAATTACAACTTGCTGTACATCATCACTTTGAGCAGAAGGTACAAGGCAATTGGACAAAGTAAACAACTTCATTAAATACTGTAAACTTGCTTCATGATCACAAAAGAAAATAGCTTCCCTGATGATTCAGTGAACAGATGCGACGTCTACCTGACACTTCTCCACAGAACGAGAGGGAAGGAAATTTATTTTGGGTTCATCTAGCTATTGTGAATCCTTCAATGGAGGATGTTTACTTTGTTCAAATCTTTTGTCCCTTCTATTCACAGTGTAAAAAGTGTTTTTCCAAATACTTGATTTAACACGATAAAGTTGCTTATTTTCAATTTGTTAATTTTTTCATCTGTTTTGCTAATATTACTTTGCATGGTTATCACGAGAGGTACATTGGTGAAGAATGGATTATACTCAAATTGTTTTAAGTCTGGTTCCTGACATACTTGCCGGCAGGCACATAAGATCAGATCGGTACAGATGTAGGATGTACTTTGCTAGACTATCGATTGCTGGAGTCTGAAAGTTCAGCGACCTACATAAATTTACTACACCTGGGAGGTGTTTCACCAAGTCGTTCTTAAAGTTACACACCACTTTATGTTCGACTGGTATCAGTTCTTGCGCTGAATGCGCGTAATAATGTGAACCATTACACACAAGAAGGGATACCAGTCGAACATAAAGTCATGCGTAAAGTCTTTCGTATCTTGGTGAAACACCACCCAGACTAAAAAAACAGGGTAATGATTTCTCTCCAGACGTTTGGAAAGGCTTGCACAGAGGCAATTACAAACAATATTAGATGACTTTTCTGAGGACCTGAGAGTACATGTACAGAGTCATTCATGAATAATTCAATGATTGTACTTGTATTCTATTATACGTCTATAATGATCATGCCCCGTGTGAGCTTGTCAATGACACTAGAAAGCTGATGGGTTGTTGTTCAAAATCAACTGCAACTTTGCAAATTGTAAAATGCATTTTCATTCGCGCACGGCATGCGCATTTAACAAGACGCTCATGAAACAATGATTTGGATTGCCACATTCCCATCAACTGCAACTTCCAATCAATTGCAACTTTTGAGCAACACCCCATAGACTGTCTGGCACTAAAAAACAGCTACACAATGGATAGCCCTGTAAAGATATGTTTTATTATATCCCTTACACTAAGATCGTTGCATTGACAGTGTACAGGCGAGAAAAATGAATAGATTTGCTAAGAAAGCCGTTTGTCATTGAATAGTACCATGGAATAGTACTTTTTTCGTACCCATGCGTCACAGTCGGCTATAAGAGATCTGCCCGCGCGCGAGAGAGACACTGCTCCCCAGCTACACGGCACGGTAAACTTCTGGCGGACTTCGTTCGCATGATGTGCTGAACGAGAAGACGAGCCAGAGACTAGAAAAACAATTTATCAGATTATCAAATTATCATTAAGACAAGGTAAGATTATTTAATCTGCTGCAATAGACTATTTTATTGTTAATGTTGTTGTTGCAAGAAGGGATATGAAAGTAATATACAATGACTTGATTCTCGGTACTGGCTAAAACTATTCGCACTCATGAGTATCAGATAGTATCATCCTCCCTCGGGCCATTGGCCCTCGGGAGTATGGTACTATCCGATGTTCATTCGTGCGAATAGTTTTAACCAGAACCTCGAATGTCATTGTATATTTCTATACTACCTGTGCTCCCCCCATCCCCAATTCTTTGTATCACAAGATCTGGCACCTACAGTATATGATATTGAGACTAAAAAAATAGGATGCAGCACTTATTCACAAGTTCAGCAACCTAATAAACATTGGGACTAACAAACAGGGATGTAATGACATTATTTGGGTATCGAGGGCCGGCACAGAAGTAATTACGACATAATATTAGACGCCTTTCTGAAGGGGACATGAGTACATGTACAGACTTATTCATAAAAGATTGAACATTTGTACCTTATAATATTTAATATCAAAGCCCAAGTATAGTTTTGGTAAAGGTTAAAAAATGTGAATTTTTGGGATGCTTATCATGACATATAATTCTTATACAAATTTTGAGACCATAGCTTAATTCATTTACAAACCGATTCTTTTGAAAATTTGAATTTGACCGTTAAATCATATTTAGCGCCCTCTCTTGGTTATAACAATTTTTTGCTTGTTATGGGGTATATATACAAAGTTATTTCTGAGATTTGACAATAGAATGATAAAGACGTATATACACAATGATGAAATTCTGAAATTTTCATCCAATTCTGCGCATGAGAAGTTGTCCTTTATCAAGAAAGAAAATATTCAATTTGTATCGGGGGACACAACACTAAAATATTTTGCACATTTTAGGATAAATCTTTTCCAAAACTCGTTAATTTTTCGCACAAACTTTTGTGCAAAATGTTCATGATACTATATTTCATTTGATATAGATTTGAAGACAAAATTTGAAGATGAAAATATTCCATTTTACCAAAACTTTACTTGGGCTTTAAATGAAGTAATGAGTATGTACGTGGTCTTGTGAGCTGGTCAGTGACATTTTGTAGATGATACTGATTGTTCAATACATGAGGCTGTAACAGCCATACATGTAAACTGTCTGCCAACGTAAAAGACACCTAGAGGCGAAGGGCAATTAGCCCTATAAAACTTGGAAATAGCCCAATCAATATCAAAATGGGGGCAAAATATAAACTTCTATGCAAATTGCCTCCATCATCAATTCATGAGCAATCTCAGTTCCCTACAAGTACATGCTTGTATCATTGAAATCTGTTGTAATAGCAAAATATAGTCCTGATTAGCTTAAAACTAGGTTTTTTAAAGCATTTTTTGTAGCAAAATTTATTACAGGGGCTGTTTCTCAGAATGGAAATGTAAAAAGCGAATCATGAATTTAAAGAAGGCTATTTTTTAGCCTGCTGTCTGGTGGTCTTGGTTGTATTCAAGCTGCACATTAACAACGAAATGGGTAAATACATTATGGGAAGATTACACCCCTCCCCCATCCTTTGGTCTTTGAATCACAAGTTCAGCGACCTCAACATTGGGACTAACGAACGGGGATGTAATGACGCTATCTGGGTATCGAGGGCCAGCGCAGAGGTAATTATGACATATTATTAGACACCTAGTTATGAAAGGGACATGAGTACATGTACAGACTGATTCATAAAAGATTGAACATTTGTACGACATGGTAGCATTAAATTATGGAATGAGTATCTGTGATTATTAACTGCCCCCCCCCCCCTCCGGACAGGCCTTGGAATCACAAGTTCAGCGACCTACACATAGGCACTCTCTATAGACTGGGATTTGGCATTATCTGGGTATCAACGGCCAGCGCCATGGGCAATTACGACATAATATTAGACGCCTTTCTGAAGGGGAAATGAGTACATGAACAGCCTCATTCATAAAAGATTGAACATTGGTATGACATGATAACATATAAATGATGGAATGAGAACTTGTACATGCCCTTGTGAGGTGTTCAGTGATTATTAACTGCCCCCCTCCAGACAGGCCTTGGAATCACAAGTTCAGCGACCTAAACATAGGGACTCTCTAACTGGGATGTAATGGCATTATCTGGGTATCAACGGCCAGCGCCAGGGGTAATTCCGACATAATATTAGACGCCTTTCTGAAGGGGACATGAGTACATGAACCGACTCATTCATAAAAGATTGAACATTGGTATGACATGATAGCATTAAAGGATGGAATAAGAACTTTTTTTTCTTTTTTGTTTTTTAGATAACTTTTATTCGCCCAAAATGGGAAATTTGCTTTGTTGGCTTTGTACATGCCCTTGTGAGGTGTTCAGTGATTATTAACTGCCCCTCTCCAGACAGGCCTTGGAATCATAAGTTCAGCGACCTAAACATAGGGACTCTCTAACAAGGCTGTAATGACGCTATCTGGGTATCGAGGGCCAGCGCAGAGGGGTAATTACGACATAATATTAGACGCCTTTCTGAAGGGGACATGAGTACATGTACAGACTTATTCATAAAAGATTGAACATTTGTACGACATGGTAGCATTAAATTATGGAATGAGTATCTGTGATTATTAACTGNTTATTCAACTTTTTTGTTGTTGTAAATGTTCATTATACTTTGTATTATTTCTGATGAAGTGAAAATAAATGAATTGAATTGAATTGAATTGAATAGCATTAAATGATGGAATGAGAACTTTTCTTTCCTTTTTTTTTGTCCAAAATTGGAAATTTGCTTTGTTGACTTTGTACAATCATGCCCTTGTGAGGTGTTCAGTGATTATCAACTGCCCCCCCCCTCCAGTCAGGCCTTGGAATCACAAGTTCAGCGACCTAAACATTGGGACTAACGAATGAGAATAATCACGACATACTAGGCGCCTTTCTGAAAGGGGGATGAGTACATGTACAGATTCATTCATAAAAGACTGAACATTGGTATGACATGATGGCATTAAATGATGGAATGAGTATCTGTGATTATTATCTGCCCCCCCCCCCCCAGACAGGCCTTGGAATGACAAGTTCAACGACCTAAACATTGGGACTAACGAACAGGGATGTAATGACGTTGTCTGGGTATCGAGGGCCAGCGCCAGGGGTAATTCCGACATAATATATGACGCTTTTCTGAAGGGGACATGAGTACATGAACAGACTCATTCATAAAAGAGTGAACATTGGTATGACATGATAGCATTAAAGGATGGAATGAGAACTCTTTTTTCTTTTTTTTTTTTAGATAACTTTTATTCGTCCACAATGGGAAATTTGCTTTGTTGGCTTTGTACATGCCCTTGTGAGGTGTTCAGTGATTATTAACTGCCCCTCTCCAGACAGGCCTTGGAATCATAAGTTCAGCGACCTAAACATAGGGACTCTCTAACGGGAATGTAATGACATTATCTGGGTTTTGACGGCCAGCGCGGAGGTAATTACGACATATTATTAGACGCCTTTCTGAAGGGGATATGAGTACATGTACAGACTCATTCATAAAAGATTGAACATTTGTACTGCATGATACTGCATGATTTTGTCATATTTATATATTTTCCATTTTAATAATAATGATAAAAACAATACATGAAATTTATAGAGAGCACATATCCACTTAGTAGAGTGCTCAAGGCAAATTTTGTATATTTCATGTTATCGTCTCTTTAGCTTAATCCTAT
>BQKZ01003291.1:2274-68408 GCA_036244855.1 Temnopleurus reevesii
AGTAGGGAGCACCTGGTGATTCTTCATGTGGAAGATTTCTAAATAATGATATGCAGAACTCAATGGATCATATCGTACTTGTGAACATTCATTAAAACTATTCTCATGAATTTTCAATGACTTGAATACAGCCATATCAGCTTACAGGAGATGACAAAGTTACCTAGCTGCAAGATGGATTGCTAGATTATGTCTGGATGAACTTGTCTTTGAGACCACAAAGAGTATTCCTCTAAAATTTTCTTATGATTCCTTTTCTTTCTATTGTATTCCCTCTATGATTGTTTACACACTTTATGGACATTGCTTCAGTTCTCAGCAGAATAAATTCCCTTTTAGATGTATATAATGCTGAAAGGGATGTGAAATGCAAAGCTGTTTATGGTATGCATTTAATGGAATTGACAATGGTGTGAGAGTTGGGTTTGAAGGTCATGATTATACATGAGTGTTTTTAAATGATCTTTTAAAAGCTGTTCATGCATGATTAAAATGATACTTCCTTGATTATATTGGAGGATCCATCTCGATCTGCTCTCTGCCCCCCCCCCCTCTCTCTCTCTCCCTCTTATTTATTTTTTCCTATGTTCCCTCATCCTGCTTTCCTGTACTTACTTTTTACAATCCATTGCATTTGAATTTACTTTGACGTAACAGTCGTTTCATCAGCCAACCAAGTTTATTTGTAAACTGTATACCTTGTGTATAAGTTTTTTTTTCATTCAAATTTTATACAGGTAATTATAGAAATTTCACATTTTAATTATTTAGAATTAATCATGAATGCTATCATAATGATGTCACTTTTAGAGTCAATACCTGTGAATTGAATGACACCGTCTGAGTCACAGGTTTTTGTCTCAGTTACACCTGTTAAAATACTGTATGGTTTGTGTAACTATTTGAACTGGTTTAAGTGATGACCTTATTTGAACTGAATTCACTTGCCATGAAGTTCAGGCAGTAGAATCACTTCCCATGTTTTTTTATTTATTTTTTTTTAATTTTGCAACACCATTCCGTTCTCACACTGTTTGCATCCCTTCAGATCTTGATTCCTATGACACCACAGTAGCATACATCATATCTGACCATCTGACCAGAAATATTAGTATTTCTATATCTCTATTCATCCTTCTTACCAAGAGCTCAGGGACTTTCCCCGTGCGAGTGAAAAGCGCTATATTAAAAACATTCATTATTATTATTATTATTGTGCATGAAAATGTTCACTTTCCAAATTGCCTCTGTGAATTCTATCTGGCAAACAACATAAATGTATAGAGTTTCCCTGGGATGTCGAAAGACCTAATTGGAATCATCCATCACATTACTAATGAACTCTGTCTTTTTTTCTGAAAATTGGATTGCTCAGATAAGAAACATGTGTTTCTTTGGTGATACATCTGTGATATACTGCAAAATACATGGTGATGCAAACATATGTGCATGCTTAAAGGGGAAATCTACTCTGAAAATAATTTGGTAATGATAAAAATAGTGTCAAAGTTAGTTTGACATGGTAACACAACAAACTTCCTTCAGCTTACATTTAACTAATGGAGACCGGCCCAGGATTACTAATATAATTTCCCATTTAGAGACATAGCATAATTATTGATTTTATCTTTTTGAATCATAAACTGAAGTGTTTGTCATGTATAATTGTTTTTATATTTTAGGAATACATTGCATAGATATGCAATATCTGCAATATGCAATATGATGAACAAAATGAAGCATTTCATGTGTGATGTTTAAAAATTGTGAGGTGTAGAATGAGCAGTGCAGAAAAATTGCTGAAAATGGACCTTAAAATCATCGGTTTTCTGCTTTAATTTTGCCCCCATGGCTTCTTCTGAATTTCAGGATATCCTGTCAGTCATCAAAGAGCATTTAGAGATGAAAATTGAGACCTACACTCCTGAAATTCAATGATAAACCCGGATAAGGCAGACGTCTACTTTCACTCTCTTTTATCTTTATTGATTTCATCTTTATTTCCTCTACACCTTTCGCCTGCTTAGGGCCTGTCCATTTTCTTTTAAGAATTTGAGCACTCTGTCTAGAAGTTGATGTGGATTGCTCGGCAACCGCTGGCATAGTTGGGATGGAAATAGATGAACAGTTGGTCTCAGGATTGGGGAATATTATTTGCCAAAGGTCACTCCAGGTGTTTTAGGATCTATGAATCCAGACATATTGTTATCAAGAAAAAAAAATGTAGAGAGTGAAAGTTCACAGAGATGAGGCATAACAACATTTTTCTCATATCAGTTACATTTTATCATATGTTATCAAGAGCCATGCCCTTAAATTGAAATGCTCTTATTTTGTGGTACAGTGAAAATAAAAGGGGGACATGGACACATTTTACATTTTCCCCTTCAAATCTGTTTACATTTGTCTTCCATTTTGTTAAGTTTACCCACACCTCATAACAAAGTATTATTCAAGGATCTATTTTTAAGCCCTTTTCACCCTCGTTTTATGGTTTCATTTGTTTTATTCAGCTGGGAGTAATTTCATCATAATTTTCTGCGACTCTAATGAAGTATTTATGAGAAGAAAAATCAAAGAAAATATAGCAGTTATCAAATTTTCAAACTCAATGAGAAAATTGTGTGCTTCATAAAGATAGAGATAGAGGAATCCTCACACCACATCAAAGGTTGATGTGAGATACTTGGCAACCATCATCAAGTACCCTGGCTAAATACAGAGAAACATCAATTATATCGTGTCATCAGGGACACTTGGTGCTCCTGATTTTGACCAGTGGCCAGACTGATCTCAAAGTGCATCGGTCCCTGTGCATTTTATGTTTACTGGGGAAATAAGTCAGGATATATAAAAGAACAATGGATCTTAATCTTGTGGTGATGTGTAGCCAGTTTGATGTGGGATTTCATTAAATTTTAATGTGATCAAACAACGAGTACATTTTTCATTCCTGGAACTGTTTACTTGCTTGGTCTTGTGATCTATCCTAAAATTAACTAGATGAAGTGATTCCTTGAACTTGAAGCATATTTATGAGTCATTCCCTATCTATAGTTAGAATAATTACTTCTTATTTGTTAGTTCTGAAATACATGTATCCTCAGACAACCAGTGAAGATTGATTTTGTTGAAATTATGATTAAAAACCTCTGCTCTTTGTGAGTTTAGAGTCTCTCAATATTCAAATATGAGGTTTTTGTTTAAAAAACAGTAACATAAGCATTTTAGGTCATTGCTGGTTGCATTTTTAAAATGGAAAATTAATTCATGTCATATGGCATAATACACATTTATATTACCATTGGATCAAACGAAAGTAATGTATGTTCAATTGTCATGCTGAAATGCAGTCATTGTCCTAGATTGAAGGACATTGACTCTTGAAAGTACAGTCCTAATGATCATCACCGCATCCACAAAGGTCTCTATGCTTACAATGAGTGAAGTTGCCATGGATATCCATTGTTTTCTATGTCTAGGGCAACATATGAAAGATCATTTTAGAGTCAATTTAGAGATGCACAGTATTGATGCCATCGAGATACCAACTATCATTGTTTCACAAGAAGTACTTTTTATGCTTCTAAAGATTAATCTTATTTCATTTTTCTATTTTCCCTTGGAAACTATTCCGATATTATTTCTGAAGTCTCCATTTGTTATTATTTTTTTATGTTTCGACCAGGTGACCAGGCTCTGTACTGAATTTTCAATAAGTTTTTTTTTTCACTAATGATTAATTCAAGTTCATTTGTATTTGAAAAGTAGATCCATTGTAAGAAAATACATGAAAATAAATAGATAAATTAAAGAAAGTATTGTATTTTCTCTCATTCTTCATTTAACATTGATGTAAGTTTCAGTATTCGAAATTCATTAGATTTGTATGATTCATAAGGTTTTTGCCATTGTAATTCTATTCTTGAATGCAAATATGAGGATTTACTCCAGAAGTGGGAGTTTCTTATAAGGACCCTTTTCTTTCTGAGTACCTATTTAAAGGTTGTTTAAAAGATCTGTAAATAGTAAAGAAAAGGGGACACCATGTCAATGAACCCGGGCATTTGCACAAAGGCAAATTACTGTAAAATCTTTAAAAATCAATGTTCAAACATTGATATCTGGACCATGGTAATTTGCTGAGCAAATACAATTTTATTGTAATATTGATCACAGGACCACTTTGTATTCCAGAGCACATTATATTCCACTTTGGCTGCACAAAGATCTAACGTAAGTAGCGTATGCATTGTAAAACAAAATCCTAGTAGTAACTCTAACAAGGGAGCGATAGTACATTTAACTGTGAAGATGGACTGCATGGCAAACTGAAGTCCAGTCAAGACCATACAACGTGGTAGAAAAGTGATCTTTCCAGGATTCCAATACTTTATGAAAAAAAGCCACACATAGGCATCAAAGATGGATCGCAGTCTAAGGGGGTGTTGTTAAAAAGTTGCAATTGATCGCAAGTTGCAGTTGATCAAAATCATTGTTTCATATGATCAAAATCATTGTTTCATTCGTGTCTTGTTAAATCCTCTTAATACCGTGCGCGAATGAAAATATACATTACGATTTGCAAAGTTGCAGTCAATATGCAGTTGATTTTCAACAACAACCCATAGGTCGTATTTATTTTGTCTCATGATCTTCACTATTCACCCTGCTCTCACATCCGTGGCTCAATTTGTGTGTGAACACAAATCTCTCACCATGAGACTCAATCTCATTGGTTAATTTCCTGGGTTTTTGCTTGAGAGCAGCCTTGAATTGTTAAGCCCCACACTGCGACACATGCTGACCCAATACATATCCAAACCGCAAAATCTCCCGTTCCCTGGGAGAAAGTACTTTCGTGTCTGAATGGTCATTCACGAGTTATGCGAATCTCTTCGTCTCCCTGAGATTTAGCTGGGGGATGTGTGAACACCGTAATTGTCTCATGCAAAGAACCCCCAGATGATGAGGGCTTGAGCTCTTCTGGCAAACAGATCATGGCATGTGAAATATCATCAACAGCTTCTAGCAGCATTGATGAGGGTGAGAAGTTATCATTTGGGTTTGCGTAGGGACACAATTCGTTTGCGTCATTCTAATATCTAGGGATGATAAAAGAAATCGTGCGCCATACATAGAAACATTGAGTTAGCTAAAGAACAGTTAATTGCTCTCTCAGATGTTAGTACAGTAGGTATGTGGCTGTACAAATGTATCCGGTTGTTGTCTTTGTGGAATAGGATACAAAATTGCATGACAGTTGTTACAAGTTCTTGTTACAAATTCATGGTTTGTAAAAGGGTAGAAGTTGTCTGACATGACGCTACAGATTCCCTCGATATTTTCGATCGCACTTATCCCCATCAGCAGCAGTTCGTTATCATCTATTCACTGTGGATTTGGAAATTCAACTTTTGAACGGACTGTCCGATTTTGCTCAAATTTTTACAGCTTGTTCATCTGATTTTCCTTCATTCAAAGAAAACATGATAATTCTTGGAGTTTTTACTCCTTTTAAGATTTTTGGCTCTCAGTATGTACCTTATTATTTATATTAAAAATTGTTCTTCTAATAATACATGAAACAATCATCACTTACAACATTAATATCCTCTGTTTGCCTGACAAGCTCAGTTTTTCTAATCAATATTTCATATCCACCAAATGCTACTGGAAGTATCAAATTTCATGAAAATTGATACATGAAAGGAAATGGAAAGGATTATTTCAGCTTCAGCTGACTTATCATTCCCACAATAATGATTGAAGCAAGCAGAGCAATCACATTGATATATGAATTACTTCTGATGAGAATCGAAACCCTCATTTATAATTAACCTCATTTTTAATTAACTTCACATTCACACAATGCTATCATGAGTATAGACCATACATAATCCCTATAGTTAGAAGCACAGACAATGTAGCTATGAAATAGCAAGATTAATCATTTTTATATTTGATCTTTAGATTACTCTCAGCTACTGTGATGCTAATGGATTTAGATGTGAAAGAATACTGAGAATTGGAATGTATAAGAAAGACGTTATTATTCAGCGTTTACTCCGTCTGGTTTGAATCTGTTTTATTTGTATTCTGTGCTTGTAACCAGGGAGGATATTCTACAAATTAAAAGGTCTGCTATTCAATATTTATATGATATTGAATGGCAATGAATGGAACACCAGGAAATATTGCACGAGTTAGGGCAATATTGATTTGGCCCTAACGAGTGCAATATCCCCGGTATTTCATGAAATAAAGCCATCCAATATAATTATTATTATCTATACATTAGCCTTTGTCTTACCGGTATTATTGTACAAGTACCAGAAGGATGATCACTGCTTTGTGCATGCGTGAAATTGGAGCCGTGCAACATGGCCTAATGTTGCACGGTTTAAAACTCTCATATAGATAATGATTGTCATTAACACTATAAATTTTTGAAGGAATAAAAATGATAATGGTACTAGCTCCATTAACCCAGAAACTATTATTACCCTGGCTATAGCTGAGCTACACACAATTAGTGTAGGTGTGCTATTTAAAGAAGAACGAAACCCTGCATTTTATATTCTCTCAGTAGATGGATAAAAATAAAATGAACCAACTGTGAAAATTTGAGCATAATCCGACGATCCATTCAAAAGTTATGAAGTTACAAAGTTATAGTGAATGTCCCGTCATGGGAATCCTCGAGTCGGCAACGCCGACCAATTATTAGTCGTCTACGTTCAAATCTGTGACGTATATGTGGACAGCTCTCCATTCATTCTGTACACAAAATTTAACAATTTCTTCTTTTTTCAGAAAAGTGGACAAAATTTTCCCTTTTCTCGTCAGTATTATAGGTGTTGGATAATTCTTCAAGTATTGTTGGAAGAATAATGTTGAATAGTTATGATATATTCAATCAAATTCCATAATTATAAAAAATCATGTACAATATAAATGGAGAGTTGTCCGCATATTGTCATAGATTTGTTAAGCGTTGCCAATTCAAGGATCCCCATGACATGGGATAATTGAAACTTTGAAAATTTGTAACTTTTGAACGGACTGTCCAATTAAGCTCAAATTTTCACAGTTTGATCATCATATTTTTCTTCATCGACTGATAGCAAATTAATTCCAGGGTTTCATTCCACTTTAAAGCATTCAAAGAATTTCTTCTTGCATGCCAGGTACACATTTGCACCTGGATTGAGTGCAGCACAATGTGTATTAATTTCTAACAGGAAATAAACGCCATCAGTGTGATTCAAACGTGGACTATCTTGTTGAAAGGCGGGACTCAGAACCACTACACCATACTACTTCTATAATCCTCGGAACTGTTTTCCATCAAAATATGGAGCTAATAGCAACCCTCAAGAATAAGGTCAGGTCATGGGTAGTATGATAGCTTTTTCAGATGCATGAGTAAGAAATCATCCGATAAAATGAGTCTGTAGTCTCTGTAGGGAGATAACAATAAATCTTAATCAAGACAAAATAGTATCTTTAAGAGCTCATATATTGATTTGTGTTTTGTGAAAGGAGTTTAATGTTATGATGTTCTCATCCTTGGAAATGAAGATAAATGACATAATGAGTGAATAAAAGCATGCATTATTTATTTTGTGTAAAGAGAGAAAAAAACATCTACTAGTAAGTATGAGAAACTTAGATATAAGTGCTAAAAACAAATTCTCTAAAGTACAGGGAAATAGTGTTTGGCAAAAGTATGTGATTATCACAAGAATTGTTATTCATAAAGAGTATATCTAAATGTAATGTAGCTACTTTTGACAAGTTTATCTTTAGACATTGTGCAGAGCATTCTTATTGGAGGTCGAATCCAGTCGATCTGGCTATTTTAAGGATTTCAGGGATGGCTAAGAGGTTAATGATGAGATAACAGATGATGTAATTTTCCTTCAGATATTTTGCTATTTTTTAAAGCGCATTAAGACTTGATGAATAAAAGCCGGAATCATTTAAATGAATCAGATGCTTCACCAAAAGTGACTCAATTGTAGAGATGCCAACCTTATAGAATGTGCTTGTTAGAAATTAAAGTGTAAATCACCATACATCTGTACCAATTAACCTAGTCACAAAAAGCTAGGGATCACTTTTTAATTGTGTTGTACAATCATTTCAGAATGGTCGCATTTTCAGGATGTGTATAGGAGTGAGAGACATCATTTAATAACTGTAATTGCTCATGGTTGCATTAAGTACATAGTGTTTGAGGACATTTAGTTGCATTTCGTTATTCCCAGATAAAAAAAAAAGAGAATGCATGTTCATTTAAGAGTGGTCCTTAGCATTATTAAATCACTGTATATTAGCATAAGAGAAAGCATGAGGATATTAACCATACACTCCCTCTTGTGTGATCCTCATTTTAGTTTCTCTCCTCACACATATTCCAAAACAATTGGTATCTCTGCAAATATTGTTCTTGTCCTTCTTGTTTGTTATATTGAAGATATGCATATGATATGCAAGTTTTTGTTATATCAGAGATCAACGGCTGGTCAGATGTTCATTCCTAAGGACATTTTAAGTGGATTGCACCAATTCCAAATGTCAAAATATCCATAAAATTATAGAAGGAATTAGAGAGATCTCCCTGATATTACCTGAACTTGTGCGATTGAATTTGAAGGAAAAGATGAACAATTCTTCTCCATGAATCAGACAGAAGGACTAAACGAATTCCAAAAAGTGCACTTGAGAAAATCCAGGATATGTTTATTCAATGGAACAGGTTCAACTATTTCTGTGGTGAGCAGTTGTTCCGACTAGAACTCTGAGAATAGACTCATTTCTGCCTCAAGTGATGTCTGCCGAAATTAGGATTGGAGAATTCTCTTTTGATATCAATGATGTGATGATTAATATCACAGCCTGGATGGTTGAATCATAGATTATTCTTTGGAGTTCATGGAACTTGTCATTTTTTCTTTGGGAGGGATTTGCTCATGAAGAGTAGCATAAATTCAATTGTATTTGTCTACAATGTTTGCTAAATGTTGCTGTACTGTACCAGCCAATATTTAAGCAAATTCACCAAGTGTCAGACCCTTTCACACAGTAGTGAGTTGTTATTTTCACGTTTTGTAAGAATTTTGTAAACAAGTCTATGATGGGCATGCTGGGTGAAAGTTTTTTAGCAAATTCATGGTCGCAAACTTTGTGAAAACAAGACCACAGCGAATATTTCAGCTTATGTAATATATCTGTCCTCCTCTTTGTATTTCTCTTATACCTCACACTCTCTTATGATCAACAGCCCGGTACAGCAAACACCAGTGGCTTGTAACATATAACGCTAGTCTGATGACTGCTTTAAGGAAGTGACAGTTTGGAGGAAATCTACAAAGTTTGTATTTAGGGTTTGCTGTGTAACTGTCACTTTAGGAGAGCTCGAGGCCATTTCATGAAACTTTGTCAGCAACAAAATTAGTCAGCGGAGACAAATACAGTGAAATCCTTGATTCTGATTGGCTTAAAACCACTGTTGCTGACTGTCGGAAAATCCGCTCTTGTCGCACTGACTAATTGTTATGAAATGGCCCCCAGGAATGATATGATGCAACGTCCTCTCATTCATTTCAAATTCCATCCTTATCTCTATTTCTAACTAAAGCTTTCTTTTTTCTTCATGAAAAAGTCATCTTTCTGTTCTCTGTGATTGAAATCTTTCAGGCTAATCTTTTTTGGTAGTATATTTAAGAAATACATTCTTCTTTTCTTCTATGTCACATGGTGAAATTGCAAATCTACTTGGACTGTTTTAGTATGCAATGCAATCTTTTCCCTTAACACTTTTGGTATTTTGTAGTTTTTATATCTATTCTCTATAGATTCCTTACTCACGCTATTTTGTTAGTCTGCCAAAACAGACCCTTGGGTTTCGTTGTGTGCACACACAGAGAGTGATACAGGGTATGCATTGTGTGTCTGCATGCTCTCCCCAAGGGTAGAGCAATGCTGTATGTGTGTGATGTAGTCACACAATATGCATGATCTGCGCATGCACACACCGAAAGTCTAGGGTATGTGCTTGCAAACTACTATTTTATTTCTTTTCTTTTAATTTTTGTTTCTCTTTTATGTCTCTCCGCCGGTTACTCGTACCCCGCCCCATCTTCTCTCTTTTTGATGTGCTCCCAGTTATCTTTTTGAAACTTTTTAACATTATTGTCTCCACAAACAAATATATCTCCCATTGAAAATCGATTTTGGGTTACATTTCCCTATGTCATGAGGAGATGTAATGACTTCTCCAAACATTTATATGTTGGTCATCGAGAAAGAAGTTGTCCATGAAGCGTGAAAGTGATTTCTATTTATTTTGGCGGTGTAGCAACCAATATCATGCCACCCAATATGATAATACAGTGCATGATTAATTTTCAGGAGTGTCGGCGAAGCGTGAAATAATATGACTGAAATTTAGATTGAGAATTAATGAATTTCATGGGAGTAAGATAAAGGAAGAGGTAAAATTTTCACATATTTCTAATTTGAATTTTCATACACACCATCGATGATTGCCAGAGGCACTTTCTTATTCATGGCTTTTGCTATGAATTGAAGTCCAATGGATGAGTAGTTATGATTAATGTGAACAATGCCTCAAGTAGATTGTTCATGAAATCAACTATCGAATGTGAAAATGCTTGAGGCATATAATTATGAATAAGTTATGAAGAGGACAATTGAGATGCCATGAGCATTTTTAGTCATTGGGAAACCAGTTTTTCCATGCGGATAGTGGCTGAAGTATTATATCATGATGGACACTAAAGAATAGTAGAGAATCACGCTTTTTGGTCTAATGTCAATATTTTTGTGCAAATAATTTATGTTGAATCATCAATTGAAAATGATTTTATCCTGGAATCATATGTGAATTATGCTTTATGAGAAATGGTATTAGACATTGACAGAGATAGAATGTATTGAAAAAATCCATGAATTAACTAGTGTTGCAATATAATTAATTATTGACTCATCTTTTGTAATATAAAATCTCTTGCTATTATCGCACCTTAAAGTGCTTCTATATTGAAGCTACTGAAAGTTATTGTTTTCTCGCATTTCTGGTGCTATTTCAACCCTCCTAAGTAGATGTTATTTTACTGTAGAATAAACTGTTAAACTAGCTTAGAGGTGTTGCTTGAAGGTTGCAATTGATTGCAAATCAATGTCAAATCAGCTGCAAATTGAAACGTGCAGTTTCTTTTACTCACCGTTTGCGCTTTTGATATGTATGAAACAACAGTTTGATTAGGACCGGCTAATCAACTGCAGCTTGCAATTTATTGCAACTTTCTAGCAACAAGTGCTAGTAAATTAGCACATTGAGTAAAGTCCCTATATAGTCTCTTTCAGATGCTATCACAGCACCAGTATTTTTTTTAGTGTTGATGTCTGCATAGAGCATATCTTTGGTAAGGAATAGGATGACAGAATCACAAACTTCTTTCCCCAGTACGTTCACATCTAATGCTGAAGTGAATTGTTCTTTTATTCATATTTCATCAAAATTTCCCCTATGTATTCATGAATTCAACATCATGTGTCTAGAGTGTGTTTCATGAATGCAAAGCATCAAATTCCGGATGTAAGTTGCAGTCTGGACATGTCCTTAGCTCTTCTTTCTAAAAGGGTACACATTTGATTTCATAGATTGCATGTTTGAGTATGATTATAATTAGAATGCGACTAAACTTTTTAGAGCTGTCTTATTAGCGGTATGCTTTAAAGCTGGTATGCTTTCTTGCATACATCATCAGAAATCACCAAAAGGAATGATAAATCTTTACAGTGGTCTAGGTATTCTTCTAACATCTTTTTTTTTTCATTCAAAAGGGTTAATTGATAACTATTCATTATTGTGTGATATTGAACCATACTTTCTGAAGAAAGTAAATCTTAATGTGATGAAACTCTTTTCTTTCTTTCTTTCTTTCTTTCCTATTTTCTTTCTTCCTTTGTTTTTCTTTCTTTCTTGCTTCCTTCCTTTCTCTTTCTTTCCTTTTTTCCCTCATATTTTCTGTCTCTCTCCTTCTGTTATAGTATACCTCTCTTTAAAAGATGCTCTTTGTTTTTCTTTTAATCTTATCACTCTCCTTCTTAAATATATTCTCTCTGTCCTCTTTCTCCTCCTCTTAAGCTATTTGAATTTTAATGACCTTCTATCCATCTCCTCTGACGAGTTTGTTTCCGCAATCCATATTTTACTTTATCCCTGCTCCCGCTGCACATCTGTTTGCTAGCATAGTTATTCAGATGGAATCCAAGATCTATTTTTGTCATCTTTTATCTTTTAAAATTCTTGCTGCGATATGCTGAAGAGGATTCGTCTATCAGTCCTGCACTGTATGCACGTCGTAAGTTTTCATTTAAAGTTTGTATAGAACTATTGTTTTGTTAAATTTTGTATAGCGAGATAATTCTTAGTGTTACTTTTTCGCGATTGGTTAGTCCATGCGCATTTCTACAGGGTACTGAATTCGCTGTTACAATCAATGAAAAATAATAATCTCTGGACTTGACTTATAAAGATTTTTCACGAAACTGAAAGTGATTACTGCTACAAAAATGATAAAGAATGACTGTATAATCACAGTACAATCTGGAGATTGTGACTGGAAACGCAAATATACACATGATTGAAACATTGAAAGCGTTATCGTGCCACTTCAAAACGCACTCTGTGAAGTACTGTCTAAAATTTGCAGTTTGCAATTTCATCGCGAAAAGCGCGAAAATTAAACCCCCCGAAAATTTTCCACCATACAGTATTTGATTTTAGAGTTTATCATCTTTATCATCATTATCTCCATCATTGAAGATATTAAAGTTTTCATAAATTTTATCAACATCATTTCCAATCACCAGATCACCGCCAGCACCATCACTATCATGATGATGATGATGATCATCATCATCATCATCATCATCATTATCATCATCATCATCATCATCATCATTATCATCGTCATCAACATCATCATCATCATCATCATCGTCTTCATCACCAAAATCAAGGCCTTCATTCAATGCTGCGCTGACGTCTAACAAACGTGGCGTACCCCTCAACCCAATTCCCTGATAACCTGAAAACAACCCCATAATGTATTCGCCAGCACACCCCCCTTCACAGTCACACAGAGGTCATTTTGACCTCTTCACCTGACTTCATCAGCCTATTTCCATCTCCCACCCAATTTTTCAAAAAACTTCTGAAAGGAAGCCGACACCCCATGAATTCTAGTTCAGTCCCATTCATTAGTATCATTTTCGTTTAACAGACATCACCCAAGATTTTTTGACCAGTTTGATTCTGAGGGGGTGATTTCGGGCACACTTTTCTTTTCATTACCAGAATAAATTCTAATCTGTCATACTGTATGAATCAATTTTATGAAATATTAAATCTGTTCTTTAAATGAGAATCAATTATGATTGATAATTTTTCAGGGTGTTATCTTTCTTTACAAATGTCTAACAACTCTTTTCAATGGAAACTCGTGCCCAATGAAATAGCTTTCTATCTTCTTGGTGCTGGTGAATTCACATATAATCTTGCAAGATATGAAGAGGAAAGCAGTTTCCCATTTATTGAGAAATTTGCGCTTCAGAAATCCTGTTTCCAGTTGTGTAAAATTGGGATCAGCCAACTTGACTCTGATACTGAATGTTTTAAGGCTCAATCTACACTTTTGAAACTGTAAGAGAAGTATCTCTTCCCACCAATAATATTGCAAGAACCTTCACCTGTACACAATACAATGTTTTAGTGTGTCTTTACAATTGTAATTGTATTAATTCATGACACTTCTTGTATGATAATATCCTCTAGTATTACATCATGGAGACATACAGTTAGAACTTTAAAAAAAAACTAAACAAGTACATCACAATCATCAAAGTATCTTTTCCCTTTTGTATTAGTATCATTATCACGTTACAACCATCACTTAGTAATCCATTTCCCAGGGTGCTGTCTTCGTTCAGTAAACAAGATTGCCACAGCGTTTTAGGTATTGGGTTCCCTTCCAAATTGGAATCATTCCCATTTTACCCTAGATCACCCAGAAAAACAATTATCTTATCACTGGGGTGTCATCAGAGTGCTGTCAACAGGGGTGTTAAAGGGGATGCAAAGGTGTAGATTCAAAACATCATGTTATTCTGACAACACAGCATAATCTTTGCCTCTCCATACCCAGGTGTTGAATAATACCCAATGGGTGACTTCAAGTATGGTGTTGAACGCTGGTGTTGCAGCAAAATCAACACCAGCCTCAACACCAAACTTGAAGTCTGTCGGTGTTTGGGATAGGCCTCGCAAGATTCTGATGTATTTCCGGTCGTTTCTGTATCACTTTTGTAAACTAACCAACGGTGTTGGAGCTCGGTTTATGGACCGTTTTGCTCTCTCAACACCAACACCAACACCGAACACAGTACTTGAAGTCACCCATTGTCTAGTGATTGTCATTATTACGAAGGTCTAGTGTGCGCAGGGAAAATAATAGACAGAGCTCAGATGAGAATTGATTTGTACACACACAAAACAACAACAAATAAACAAAAACAATAATAATGATTTATGTCTTAGCACTTACAGTGTAAATGTATCAAGTACTTTGAACCTCCTGTTCATTGCACCCCCAGTGGATGCTTTTCCATAATTGTAATTAGGTGTAGAGTTGCAAATACCTCTTTTAGCATATAGGTCTCTTATTTGATATTGATCATTTACTAAATGTTTAAGGTACTATCCTGGTAAAAGCCAACAAATAAATGAGTAAATAAATAAATAAACATATGAAACACGAGTTATTGAGTTAAGGTATGTGCACAATGCAATTAGAATATAGCTCTTCTCATTTGAATTGATAAAACAGAATATGCAATGCACGCCATGCAAGCTCCACATGATTTCAAAATTATTTTTCAAGAGCGAACACCTGTCCATTAATTTCAATTTCACTCCTCATTACCTATACTCTCGCTCAACCTACATTTAGTCTTGTGCCAAATCTGTTTTTTTTTTGCGGCAAGCCAGTTGGCTAAAATATTGCACAACATAATTTTCTTTTTTTTTTACCAGAACCATCCTAATAACTGCTTTGCATGCCTTAATGATTGTTGAGTGCACTTTAAAGGGGAACTTCACCCAGACATTGATTTGGGCTCAGTGGATGAAGAAAAATACAATGGTCAATCTGTGAAAATTTGAGCAAAATCCAACAATCCATTCAAAAGTTATGAATTTTCAAAGTTTTGATTTACACCCTTCACGAATAGATCACAAAATAGCTGACAACATGGAGAATTCTCCATTCACTTTTTACACAGAATTTTACGTTTTCTTCTTTTCAGAGAAAAGTAGACAAAATTGTACCTTTCTCTACAAGTATGATATTGACATTTCGATTCTGCATGCATTTCGGAATAAATTTTGCTGATTTATTGTCTACTTTTCTAGAAAAATAAGAAAATGTGAAATTATGTGTACAAAGTGAATGGTGAGTTCTCCATGTTGGCAGCCATTTTGTGCCTGTATGTTGCCAATTTAAGGAGCCCATTAGGGGTTTAAATTCAAACTTTGAAAATTCATAACTTTTGAATGGATTGTTGGATTTTGCTCAAATTTTCACAGTTTGATCATTGTATTTTTCTTCATCCACTGAGAGTGCATCAATGTCTGGGTGAAGTTCCCCTTTGAAGATTGTTTTGTCTAAAATGGTGAGGAAATGATTTCAGAAAGAATCCTCAATCTCAATTTTTATGGTTCATTTCTTTCAATACCAAATCATTTGTGCAAACTTGTACTGATCAGTTTTACAGCTGCTGGAAAGAAATGCATGTAGAATGAGGATAGATAGGATATGCTGAACTTCCGATCAGTATCATTTTACCCTATTTTTAGATTTATTTATTCATTTTTTTTTTTTACTAAAGATAGGACAATGATATGACAAAATATGATATTTTAAATGTTGGAAATTGCATGGAAGCTAAGAATATGACCCAAAAGATGAAAATAGGGTTTTACATTTATGGTAGAATAAAATGATGTAATATGACTTTCATAAATATGAGGTTGACAGCTTTACTGTATAAACCCAATAAGATGATCAGAATGCGTGCTTAGAATATCAATCCTACGAATATGGAGAACTGCATGTATCTGAATGTGTAAAATTTCTTATATAAATCCTTATGTAGAAAAAAAATTAGAGCTCTGACTCTCCTGCTTTTATGTTTGAATTCTCCTTTATTGTTTAGATATTGGTGCTTTTAACAAAACTGTACTGCTTTGTGTTTTTCCCCCAGAGTAGGGTGCGGGTTATGATGAAAAAAGTTGTTATTGTACTAATGAGCGACAGGCAATTATGAAATTCAACGATAGATTTAGTGACGTTGAATAGTTTAATGTAACATATATCAAGTCAAATTATCATGTGCATCATTGGATAAACTGACGTCATGTGAATAAGACATTAAAAGTGGCATTGAAATTGTTTATACAGTATTGAAAAAAAAATGTTATGTTGATCTATTGATAAAAGCTGTTTGCCTATAATTTAAATGTTTTTTCTTCATTTCTCTCCCTCTCTCACTCTCTCCTCCTTTCTCTCTATTTTTTTTACGTTTTTCTCTCCTATCTCCACTTTTTCTATCACTCTCTCTATTGTTTAATCCGAATATTTCTCTCCTCAATTTCTATTATTCTGGGTTTTTTCCGCCTCTCTTTCCCCTATATTTTCCAATGATTTTCTTTCCTCTTATTCTTACTTTTTCCTTCCTTCTTTTAATCTTCCTCTCTCACTCCATGACACATCGCTGTGTCCTTCTTGTCTCATCTGTTTGTTCCATCTTCTCCTTGTTTCCCTCTACTACCCTTCTTTACCTCCCCCTCTCTTTTCCTCTCTTTACACTCTTTCTTCTCCTACTTTCCCATCCATTCCTCTATGCAGGTATGCCATGCTACTCAATCGCTACTCTATCATTGTCATCCTCCTCATTGTCGCCATGGTTACGGCATGTGGTGTTGTGGCCGCCCTCTTCTTTGAGACTCCTGACTTTTCGGACCCCATTGCGGTAGGTAACTGGTTTCCCAGATGTATCTAGGGGTCTGTTTAATCGTGCTAGGGAGAGAGCGAACAGCTAGAACCCAATATGATATATTTTGAATTTCATTCCAAAAGAATACCTTTTGTCCTTGTGCTAATGATGAAAATGTACTACCAAAAATTAAAAGTGCATAGTATCTGAAAAACAAAAGAAACATTAAGTGATTGGATAATCCAGAGGTTTGGGGACTTAGATTTGGATAATCGTTTAATTATGAATGTTGAAGTGATATTGGTTTATCAGATTTGTTGAAGGTCTTGAAACTGGTAAACATAGGTGTGATCATTTGGTATAACATCTGGTGTTGTGCACCCTGTGAAACTTTTTTGTTTGCTGCTGGTGGAAGTATAATACCACCATTTTTGCATCACAAAATTGAATTTTTGTATTTTCGTAGTTTCTTCCTAATAGGAGGCTGAGAAAGGATACAAAAAGCACCCATTCAGGTTTTGTTACTGTCTTCCACTTGCTAAAAATTGACTTACCAGATATGGATTAAAGCTCAAACATGCAAGATAGAATGAGTGACAAGTACATTGTGAATAAATAATTGCACATTTAAGTATTTGTCAATATTTGTTTTTGCAAAGAGCAGGAAGTCCTATTGAGAAAAACCAAAGCAATAGATGAACGTGATGCCTGTTGCGGTATTGGATGAATGCTCTCTTATATGAAGTTATTAACTCTTTGGGCGCTCAGCCTGAAAGCCATGTGCACTGAAATATTTTCTGACCGTTTTAATATTGAAGGCGTTTGGTTATTATCTTAATATCCTGCTCATAAAACTCTATTCCATTACAGACAGAAATGCATTAAGCATTTATTGCAGCTTCTGAAGCAATCAATATAAACTGAATCAGAATATTAGACCATTTGATTGAGCCGGTTAGTAAATTCTGTAAGTTTTATAATGCGAATCAGGTGCCTGAATATTTCAATCATATAACTAAATTGTTTCACACAGTAGAGCATCCAAAGTGATAAGAATAAAGTAGAGCTAAAAAATGCTCATATTAATTTTAAGTTCGTACCATATTATAGTACTAAAAGTAAATACAATTTATACAGCGCACGCATCCACTCTGCTGAGTGCTCAAGACGCTTTGCATTATTATTACCCTGGCTTTAGCCCAACGTACGCCAGCGCACATTGCATTTCAAGAAATACAAATATTCCTGTCAGGTACCCAGACACCTTACCTGGGTTGAGTGCAACACAATGTGGATGAGTTTCTTGCTAAAGAAAATTAACGCCATGGGTAGGATTCAAACCTACGACCCTCTGGTTGAATTACAAGAGTCAGAACCACTATACTACGTCACCTCCAAAAATAAACCAAACTTTTTAGCTCTCTGTCTCCATGAGCTAACAGTTTAGATTAAACTTGAATTATAGACCTCATTAGAAGAGTAACCAAGAGGTTAAATATAGCCTCCATTCTATAGTTAAACTTTACTTGAAATATTGACCTCATTAATAATAGCATTAACTTTAGATTGAAATAACAGCCTCATTAGCTTCATTTAATAGGTGTTTGTGGCACACGAGGTTGGGCCATCTTCTGAGACCAAATTGGCAACAATTATTGATTCCATATGGGATCAAAGTATCTGTACAAAGCAATAATAAAGATGTTAACCTAATGAAACCCCATTAATTGAATAAAAAGTCACCAATTTGCTGAATTATTCCAGCAGCACAATTATAGCTTAATTCTCAAAAGAAATTATATTGTATAGCAACTAAAGAAAAGTATTTTAGCAGCCTCCAAGCTGTGGAATGGGATTTAGAATGCTGTCTAATTGACATTTAATGTTCCCCAAAATTTGTTTTCATATTAGATGCTAAAATGAAAAATGAAGCATTTCAAAGAAATCATATCTTTTATCACTAAAAAATTGCAAGTTATTTTACAGAGTTAGGTCTGCGGCCTGTAACATAAAAGAGATACGATTAATCTTGCAATTAATTGTATCTCTTTGGTACACTTTTTGCCAGAGTCTTCCGATAAGTAAGTTTAACTGCATCGTTAATGTTACAGGTCCTTGGTCTTATTTTTGTAATTCAAGTTTTTGTCCTGAGCATTCATTGGCAGACTAGCAAGTGAATATTCCCTTGCCACTCACTTTAATCTACACACAGGAAGGTTACATAAACCATGTCATGGTATGAAATCATCATCTCAAATGTTATCTTATGTTATTTGAATTTCCCTGGAAGTACCCTCTTCATTTTGTCATGCCATAAAACTCAAAATCATTTTCTTCCAACTCGCTTTCTCCCCATATGTACCTCTCGCCGTCTCTGGCTCTAAAAGACTATTGCATAATGGAATTTGTTTGTCAGCCGTGAGTGTGACACTGTTTATTAATCCGGGCATGCCTCAAATGATTGTGATTAAAGCGCGAGGCACCTCGTTGGCCTGACTAATTGGAGATATTTTCTTAACATTTGCGGCTGATAACACAGACGCCCATTGCTTAGGTCTTAAAGTTATTATTATTCTTTGCGGTTGTTATCATTGGCACATTCATAGTTTTCATTTTTATTATGAATTCATGGAAACGTTTAAGGTTCATACACATATCATAATAATTTGTCAAACAATTCTGTTAGTCTACGATGTCTCATTTTAGAATACAATTTCTTTTGAACTTTTTAAAAATTTTTCATTATGCTGTTCAAACTATTTCTGATTGAAAATAGCCCCCACAAATTAAGGCAATGTATCTAGTGCACTCCTTTGGTTCTTGATTATACAAGTTTAGTATAGATAGGAATGTTAAAATTTATGCTTATTTTTTATTCATTTATTTATATTATAAAATCACTCTAGAAAGTTTTTTGCCTTGTCTTATAAATATTTTGTGTATGGTTAGCTTGAGTGAAACCAATAGGAATATAATCAAATATGTTTCATATACATGTAAAGATGTTGGCAAGCTGGACAAATAGGCGGGTTTACTTATATATTCAAATTTATGTGCATTTAACGTAGTTACGCGGTATTCCACAGGCCGGTTGATGACAATAAGACTATAATAATTGGAATCCAGTTTGCATACATTACTTGTTGCTATGTCGGGCAAGCCTCGGGCAAGCTTTCGGGTTGTTAAGAACAACCTTTGTGTTAGAGGTAGGCATAAAATTTGCATCTATTAGTAAACCCGCCTATTAGCTAATGACAACTGTTTCAAAAGCTTGGTGGGAAGTAGATAAAGAGATATTCACTTTATATACCAGATGCAATGGAAGCTATTATGTTTGAGCAGTTTGGGTCATTCACCCTCAGATGCCCTCGTTTAGCAGACCACTTCTCAGGCCACTATGCATCTGTCACAGTCATACCCCAGGGCAAAACTGAGCGCATTTTCACAGTGACCTTCATCAAAAAAAAAAAATCTACCTGAACAATTTGATCTCTGCTATAGCAATCTAGAGCATCCAAATCACCCACAGACAAACTCCCTCGTTCACCCCCACCCCCGCTCTGCTAGCGCTCTGAGCTACCCTGTCGCCCAGTTCGTGTGGCCCCCGGAGACACGACCTATGCAATTGAAAGTTGACTTTAAAGTGTGAGCAGAAAGGGTGATGGAGAAATAGCAAGAGAAAAAAACAAGTACATGAATAGTAAATGTCACAATGCTGCAATTGAATAGGTGCTATAGGATGTCATTAACAGCTGCTCTGGAGTTCAAGAATAGCACTTCATTTTCATGATCTAAATTATTGTAGTCTTTAACCATTTATAGTCACTTCAAAATTGCCATTACTTAATGATATACCTTTATTATGAGATAGAACATTACCAAATGTATATGGATTGGCAGTTGTGCCCTTTTGCCATGAGATCGATAGGAAAAATAAAATCTGTGTCTGGTATTGACCATAGGGAGAGCTGGCCTGCAGCAGGTGCTAAGTTTGTCACCATCGCTCTCGCGTCAATGAATTAAAGATGGCATGAAGATCTCCTAAGATTTCACTTTTCAACCTCGTGCACTCGCGACAGCATCTCCAACACAAGAAAGTTATGTCAATTTAGATGCGAATACAAAGAAAATGTCAGGTGATTACTCTCAATCACTAGTTATGCTTGGTGAAAATCAACTGAAATGTGAATTCCATCACTGTGCTCTTTTTTTTCCTTTTTAGTATTTTATATGTTGCAGGAAAAGAACAAATTAGACCTCTTTCCTAATAACGATGATTTTTATTGTCAATGTATATTGATTAAACCATGAATCTGCCAGTTATACAGCAAATTTTCTATGAAGCCTTTTTTTTTGCCTAAGTCTAATGCCAACCCAGAAGAATTTATATAACATTTTAATCAGTAATAAGGCATTTTGAAATTTAACATGTGGCTCAAGAGTAAATCAGAGTTGCACAGAGCAGAGATGACACAAAGAGAAACTTTGGGAAAATATGCTATCTTTACCCATGTACAATGATAGATGCTGCCATGTATATAAATGTGAACATGACTTAAAATATCTGAATGCTCGTACCTGTTGTGGCGTGACTCTATTGATATACTGGCCATTCGTCCATTCCGTCGGAGGTCAGTGGCTTTAGGAGTCGTGAAGGTATGAGATTCTTCGTCTCTCATTTTAAGATGCAGCTGAAAGCTTTTTAATGAGATGGGTCAATACAAAAATCACCTGTTCTTTGAATAGCATCCGGCCTTTTGTCACCTGTCTTTATTAACGATTTTCTGCTAAATGTTTCCCCGTCGTTCTGCTGAGTCATCTGGCTTTTTTTTCTTCGTGTTTTTTTAGTCATTTTGTTTTTAATGCACAGTATAAATCCTTTTCTCCTTCCTTCCCTCCATGCCAATACCTGTGTCCTCTTACTCCTCATCTGCTTCTATTCTTCCTCTTTTTTTGTTTATCTCTTCCTTTTCCCATTTTCTTTCCTTCCCCTTTAGCCATTGGTAAACTAAAAAAAAAAAGAAAAATCTGCACAACAGTATCAAATGGAAATTGAATCTTATTTTCTTTTTTTTTCTTCTGCTTCACTTCATTCTTGTTAACTGTAGTCCATTTTTTCCCTTCCTATTTAGCCCTTGGTAAACTGAAATGAAACCCTGTAAGACATTATAAAGTGAAAATCGAATCTCATTTTGTCACATCTTCATGAAGTTCTTCAAACATCTGACAATACGATTACCTGCCGGGGTCAATTTCACACAGGATAATATAATTTCCATACTCGGCCATAAGTGTATTATTTTTAAGCTGTCATGATTTTCTCCTTGGGAAAAGATTTGAAATCTGTAATCGTTAAGCGGATCGGACAGATGATAGGGTTAAAATTAGCAACTGACCAGTCTTCTCTGGACATCTGACCCAGAGGAGATGATTGGATGAGATGATGATGGTCAGTAGGTCAGTGTTAGGTTACGTCTAGAATGATAGAAATAAGGGAGAGTTGGAAATTTAATCAGTGGATCAAGAAAAAACCAAAGGGAAGCCAAGGGAAAAAGATGATTTATTTTCTGAAAAAAAATCAATTGATTACCAAAATTAATTAATTACAATTACCAATGTTATGCATGTAGATGGCTTTTGATAAGTGACATGGTTTATAGAGAAAGAAAACTGGGTGTGTCTGTTTCATGATGACAGGTACGATGGGAAGAGACATTTAATGGAAAACCCAAAAAACAGACATATTTAGAATTTAAACAAAGATGCCAGGTGAATGAGTAAGAGAGAGAAGTTACACTGAATACATAGATGGAGAGAGGGAGAAAGGGGGTGGGGAAGGGTAGAGCCATAGGCTAAAAGTTTTCTTGAAATTGCCGAAGAGAAGAAAAAGAAAAAAATGCATTCAAAAGTATTATAAAATTTGTTAATAGGAAGAATAATTTCAATGTCATTTGACAAAAAACATTTCCAGAGACTTTAATTTATTTTTTACTTCTTCATTTGGCTTAACACTTTCTGCATATGGACCAGATGATAACCAAAAACAGTTCCCCACTAGCAAACCTTAGCCACTTGTATAGGTTATCTTGACCAGGGCCTGTTTTATGCAACAATAATCCCGCCACTGGACATTCACGATGGTCGCGGGCCGAAATAAGCTGCTGACCAGTCGTTGTTCCGGAACTGACCTGGGGAAGTCTCAATCAATATGATAATATCCTTGAGTGTGTCGTGCTGAATGAAGAAGACAAGGATAAAGGAAGAGATCCATAAAGGGAGATTGATACAGAGATAATGACTGGAAGATTAATAGATAAGAATTTTGGGAAGTAATGAAGATGCAAGGGGAGAAACAGAGAGAGAGAGAGAGAGAATGAGTGAGTATGGGAGGGTGCAAGAATTGTCAGCATTTCAAAATATATTGTATAAGTAAAGGTAGATTGAGAGAGTGGAGAGTGCATGGAATTAATCAGAATAAAAATACAAAATAGAAAGCGCAAAATGTAAAAAAGGAAAGGAATGGAAAGTGAATAGAAAAATGGCAATTATCAAGCAATGATATAATGGAATTGAGATAGAAAGAAGCAAATAGGAAATACATGTTGGATACTGCATAAGCTAACATTTTCACTGAGTTTTATCTTTGCTAATTTTGCAATCAAGAATTTGCTAAAATAAAACATGCCGATAGACTTTTGTACAATGATTCTTCAAAACATGAATCCACTATTAAACATTTATGCATGCTAAAATATTGGCTTTTACAGTATGTAGAAATCATCTTGGAGAATCAGCAGAGAGCTGTGAAAAGTATTCATAAAATATGAAGAGAATAGTTGACAGTCCTTTCAGAACAAATCTTTGACATAAAGAGTGGTGAAATTCATGCTTTTATGTATCGTTAAAGGACTACTTCATCTTCCATCATCATCCTTTTGATGACATCTTTTGAATATTGACAGCTTGAAAGTCTTCATTAAAATGCCCTACTCTGAATGTAATCTTTTGATCTGAAGATCCGTGGCTACCAGGTACTCTCTCCATTAAAAGGCTCAGTCTGTGGTATAGAATAGCTATATTACATCTTTTAGATTGTTCAGAGGTGCAACATTTATGCCATTGGCGTGTGTTTCCTGTGATCACAGATAATGCTCATTTTCAGGCACGAATATGAAATGGAGAAAGACTTGCGCTGTGGTGTTTGTTAGAAAACCTTTCTCAAAAAAGCTATTTTTTATTTGAGGAATCTATTTTGTTACATTTTTGTTTATTTCTGCAATGTTTTATTGTCAGCAAAACATTTGCACCAGGTCAACATATCAACATCTTCACTAGATTAGTTTGTTACGTAACTTTGCTTTATCTTAACATGGAGCCTGCTAATAAACAAGTTAAATTTGCAAACATCAATAATTATCAAAATGATCAAAACAAATGAATGCATAATTTGCACAAAATATGGTAAATATATTAATCAAACAGATTCCACATATAGCACATAAATAGGTGTCTTTAACATATAAGGGAGGGTAAAATTCTACAAGATTAAGTAAATTTACACAAATAATCATAAACCGCTCAACCATAGGGCTGGTTTTGAATTAAGTTACCAAGATTTTAGTTTTCATCCCCTCATTCCACCCCCAATATACACCTGATATAGCTTGCTATTAATTTGCAAATGTTCAAGGGATATTTTGACCCAAATTTCACAACTGTTTTAATTTTGATTAAGTAGTCTCCTTCCTCCCATTCTTGAAGCAATAACTTTAAGAAACCCGGGACTCTGCAGTTTGAATAGTATGACCATATCTACTATAGATATACTATTTTCAGAATAAAAAATGATTAATTTCAAATTTACCTTCTTTGCCCACAATAAAATAGCCTTTGAAACGAAATCTCCTGCACAAGCTGATATGAATAGGAACATGTCTATATCTACCTAAGATAGCTTAAATGAGAGAAAACTCAGTTGTTTATTTTTACCTAATATGAGAATTCTTTTAAAGGCTCTGTCATTAGCAAACATTGTTATTCTCTATTGATTTATGGGGGACTCAAAATTGAAGTGTAAGAATCAAAGTAGAAAACTATATTGGTGAACATTATGAACTGGTAAAATGTGTTTTTCAACAAACTAAAAATTGATTTATTTATTTGTAATACAGTATGATGAAACACAAAATTATGGAAAAATGAAAGTGGGACAAAAATGCATTCTTATTTTTAATACCTCTGACTTGTGATGGCTTTCAAACTACAAAGCCTTTTCCATTTATCAGTGACAGTCATGAAGAATATTTTCAAAGGTAAACTCGTAGGATTTCCATCTAATTATCACTTCAGCAATGTAGCAACAAAATAATTTTTGCGTAAACCTATTTTCGTGATTCTGGACCAGTTTGCCATTTGTACACATATGAATGAGCATCATACAGCATGGAAATTTCCGAGAGGAGAGGCCAAGATGGCGAAAATCGCGAAAATAAAACTACCGCGAAAATTTCAGCTTATTAAGTATCCTTCTGGATGGCAATTGTGGAACAGTGATGATGATTATGTGACAGTAGAAATGGATGGGATATTCTTGTTGTAAGTTATCTCAAGACAAATAGAAAGTAGCTTGGGAATATGTTTGCTGATGATTGCCTCCTCTATCGACGCATCACCTCACAAGCTGATGCAGACACTCTCCAGGAAGACCTTAACCACCTACAAGAATGGGAAACCAAGTGGCAGATGTCATTCAACCCCAGCAAGTGTGAAGTACTCAGAGTAACCAACAAGGTGAAGAACATTGTTCGATCTGTATACTCCTTGCATGGATTTGAACTACCTCTAGTTGACAACGCCAAGTATCTCGGAGTGCACATCAACTCCAAGCTTAGCTGGAAGACTCACATTGACTACACTTGTAAGAAAGCTAATAGCACTCGAGGATTCATTCAGAGAAACCTACGTGGCTGCCCAAAGAAAGTTAAGGAACAGGCCTACGTGACCTATGTTCAGCCTATCCTCGACTACTCTTCATCTGTTTGGGACCCCTACGTTCAAGAACAAATCTCACGCCTCGATATGGTTCAGAGAAGAGCTGCTCGATTCTGCATAGGAGACTACCATCCCAGACACAGTGTGACCCAGATGCTCCAATCACTGAAATGGCAGACACTCCACGAGAGAAGGGCCCACATCAAAGTCACCATGCTATACAGAATACTTCTCGGTTTGGTTGCCATCCCTCCTGAACCACCTTATCTATACCCAGCAACAAGATCGTCTGGACGAAGACCAGCTCAGTTTCTTCATCAGCGATGCAGACTCAACAGCTTTCAACACTCCATCTTTCCCAGTGTTATCTGCCTGTGGAACGATCTCCCTGCCAATGTCACATCATCGTCTTCGCTTGAAGTATTCAGAAGACGACTGGTAGGGTTGACGCTGCGCAAGGACTAGAAGAAGGAGTCAGTTTTTACTCGCACAAGGAGCACTTTCAGCACAAACTTTTGTATAAATAAAGTCTTATTTGGAGCTCAATAATACAACACGACACACAAGCACCGCACAAAGTACGATATTACTCTTTCCAGAGGAATGTACTCACATTGGAAGAAGAAGAAGAAGATTGATTAACTAAGGAGAAAGGAGGGGATATATTTATGGCAATGATTGAAAATAAATGGATACTTTTACATCATGAGAAGATAATGACTAGGTTGTTTTAGCAATACTCCAAAATGAAGACAAAATCACGATAAATTGGCAACAGATAGGCAAAGAATCAGATGATGAAATAAAGATACATTGTATAGGATAATGATTAGGAGAATCAAAATCCAGGTGGATCCATTTATTGAACTATATGAGAGAACAAATATCATCCATTGACAGATGAAAATTGAAGTTCCAAATAGATAGGCACTTGAAGATTCAGGAAATAGGTTATAGATTATGAGCATGACAAGGTGGTGAGACAAAACAAATGAAATTGCTCGATAGGATCTGAATTTCGGAAATCAAATGATGTTCAAAGCCGATAAAGAGGCACGGTGAGGGGAAACAAGAAAGAGGAATTTATTGCTGCATCTGGAATGCCACGTTCAATTTAGGGTGAGACTTCAAGCCAGGTTCTGATTCTTTGAGATTGAAAATAGAGAGATGGACTTCTGTATCCGTACGATGCAAAATATAGATAAAACCTTTTTTCACATTGTAAAACAACAAAATAGATATAAAATCTGATTTACATTGAATCCATGCAATAGGCAAAATGTACAAAGTAAAATGACACTCAGATTGAAATACATACATAAAAATGTAACGTATCATGAACAGTTTCTAACATGTGATAATCAAAATGGATTATTATTTTTTATGCAACTCACATTTGATTCCTGTAAAACAAGGTTTTACTTGACATCCAGTATTAAAGCATGGGGAGGGGATGAGGAATGACCATAGATGTCTTTATATTCATGACAATCATCATTGAAGACTACTTGGGGAAGTGCTTTTAAATGTATTGATCACAACATCAAAATAGGGACATATATAAAATATAAAATGCACTTTTTGCTTGTCCAAGGAGATGACAGTAGATGAAGCATCAGAGCTTTGATTTGTTGCAGCGGTAAGTGTCAAAACTCATGATTTCTTGACGGGATAGGCTGCCTGAAGGTATTCTGAGCATCCCACCTCAAATTGGCACCACGCAAGGCTGGCTACACATCCCAATGCTGGTGCAGGCATCTTGTCTCTTCAATGCTTATTACTCACTGGGAGCATCAGGGGCTGATGTTAGGCCAAGAAGAAAAAGGCTCAGTTTGCCTCAACTCTTTGTTTCAATTTATTCAAATGTCGTCCATCGACATTTTCTTGTTTTCGTTCACGTTCTGCACCAAAAAAAAATTCTTTTTCTTCTTCCTGGTCTGCCAAAAATTGCATTTGTTTTGCACGTAATTTTTGTGGGTCCAAATTACGTATCTTCCTCTTCTTCAATTCACTTCAAATTTCATACACATCATATCTTCAATAACATCTCTTCTTGATCACCTAACCCTTCATTTTCCAAAACCATTCATGCGTAAACCTCCAGGCGCCATTTTGTATTTTTCTGGGCCGATTACATGTCCTCCTTATATCTTCCATATCTTCATTATCCATTAAGCTACAGACTTCAAATAAATTCCCTCAAGATCATTCAAGAATTATTTTCAAACTTTGTAATACTAGTGTAATAGAAACTATTTCTTCTTCATACTCAAAAATCAAGTCCGCTTTTCCTAAAATAAAAAATCATGAAATTTCTGTATGACGTCATTCCTGGACATGAAAACTTGCCATTACTTTCTCAAATCAAACTCTTTTCAACTCAAATTTTCAGCATATATTCATAACTTCAATACATACATTATCACTGATTTTCACGCTTCAATGATTGTGCATAACATAAATAGCGCCCTCTAAAGTTTCCAAAATGGTTGTTTTCAATTGGCCACAACTCTTGTTATGCCTTCATAAATCCGCACCCTTTTCAAAATATAGATATTTCAGAATATACCTTTTTGATCCATCTTAAAAATTTATGACGTCACAACTGAACAAATTGGAGAAAAATTGCTCTCAAGTTCATGATATTCAAGGAAATGCCAAAATAACTTCAACTCGCTGTAAAATTGCGGTTGGTCAATCTATAGATCTGAAATTTGGTAGTTATATGCATCTATATAATTCACTACTACGTTCAAAATCTCAGAAAGAAAATTTGATGACGTCATCATGACGTAATCACCCTAAAACCTCATTTTACAAGGCGTTACGTAATCTTGATTAAAATGCTTATCTATGATCTTTATTTATTGAGAGTGAGCTCAAAATGACCGCCTTAAAATTTCCTTTCATGCAATCCCAAATAAGATATATGTTATCATTGAAAATTTTATGTAAACCGCCATTTTGTGCACGCCTGTATAGACTAGACGTTCATTGTTCGCATGTACATTGCGTGCATTGTCAATGGGGGAAAACGGAAACCCATGTTTGATGTCCTAAATAACGTTCATTTTCCTTGGGATTTGGCAGACATATTGTTTGCAGTCAAATGAAGGGCACCTCGTCGCCGGATTTTTGAAATCACCCAAGCATGACATTTTAGACGCCATTTTGTGTTACACACCTTTCCTTGTTGTTTTCTTTTAATTGGATTAAAATTGTGTTACAAAAAGGATATCAGTATGTTCCTGGTGAATTCTTCTTTCCAACAATACCAAACATGCCCTATAAGATATATGTTACAATTGAGAATTTAACGTAAACCGCCACTTCGTGCACACCTGTATAGACTCTACGTTCATTGTTCCCGTGTGTGTTGCATAACTCCCAATGTGGGAAAACGGACATCCGTGTTTGGTCTCCTAAATAAACTTCAATTACCTTGAAATTTGGCTGACACATTGTTTGGGGTCAAATGAAGGTCACCTCATGGCTGGATTCATTTTAAATCACACAAGCTTAACATTCTAGACGCTATTTTGTTATAAACACTCTATTTCTTTCATTTCTTTCGATTGGAGTAAAACAGAATGACGAGAATGATATCAATATATGGTGAATTATGCATTGCCATGATTATGTCCAGTGTTCATAAAATTAATTTCAATTAACCATAACACACAGTATCATTACATTTCCAATGGAACACATTCGGACGACATTTGTCGCATTTCGTTTTCAAGTAACGAATGCAGTTCTAGTTTTACTTTCCACTTCAAATTAAAACACATAAATAACCACAGTAAAGTGTAAAAAGGAAAAACATCAGAAAAACAGCTCCCCCCTCCAAAAAAAAATATTCTCAGATGTTCTTTTGCTTTTCATTCTTTTGTACCTTTTTTAAGTCTTATTTCTTACATGAATTGTGTTCCTAAAAAATGGAAAACTATATAATGATTAAAAAAAACCTTTCTGATCGAGAGAAAAAAAACTCATTTGAAGGTAGCCGAACAATTATTTCTTAAGGCCTTATGGCGTATTTTCTTGATGGCTTCTTTAGCACTAGTTTGTTAAAAGAGAGTTGTGTAAAATTAATTCTGTTTATGATAATTTTTTTCATTATATAAGAGCCGCAATTTTTTGTTTCCAGAAGAACAAGAAAGGGCATTCACTTTGTGCTAGAGCTAAATAAGTGTTCAACATGGGATATGTTAGCAGAAGATATAAAGGATTCAGACAAAGTAAGCCATTTCCAATGAAACACTCACAGTAGCTAGAGGAACGCAAGAGATATTTATCTTCCCTCTTATTCTTTGGAGAAATACCTTTAGAACAGGTTTTGCATCAGGTTTTGGGTGAGAAATCTATCGCAAAGGCCTAAATTAAATTTATTTACTTGTCCAATTCCTTTGTCCCTTTCAACTCACAGTGATAGCAATAGACCCATGCACATGTTATCTATAGTAGATGTGTACATGGTACATGGGATTCATACTTGCTGCATGATGTAATTTATTTACTATATTTTATATCATGAATCTGATATAATGTTTTGATGAGCAGTGACATCAAAGAGTAATAGACTATTCATAATTCATTTTAGGCCTGCTTTATGTGAAAATTCTTGTATTTGACTTTCACTTTTACTTCAATTAACATATAATGAACAGAACTATCTCTGACATATTAAACTTTTTCTTTTACTTTTTCAACTCTTCTTCAATTTTTACCATTTAATCGATCCCTGATTGTTTTCCTATTTTTTTGCCTTTGCTCCACTGAAACCTACTTTTTACCCTTTTTTGTTCAAATTTCACTTGGTTAGCCATGAATGCTATTTAAAAATAAGATTTTTTTTCTGCAAATTGCAAAGAGCATCCGGAAATAGCAATTCAGGTTGTATTTTGCATGTTTGCGTTTTAAATCGCAGTGACTTTTTGATTTGAGTGAAAAGTGAACAGAAAAGAAAAAAAAAGGTCATTCTGTTGTGGGAAACCAAGCAATATCTTTTTGCCTTATTTTGCTCATCTCTCCCCACTACTGTTGCTGTTGGTTTAGCTATTTGTTTTTCTTTGCCTTTTTCTCACAGTCCACTTGAATGAAAGCTATCTTACAACTTGTCTCTTCCTGACATTCGCATCTATTATCTTTCTTAGCAATCTGCAGTACCACTAGCTGTTAAATTTGATCATTATCTGTATGTTTGCATGTTTGCACGGGCTTGATATAAACCCATATTATTAGCACAGAGCTGATTATTTATTTTATATACTTATTTCTTTCATATTCTCTCTCCCACTTTGTCCCTTTTTTCTGACAACCCCTTTCTCTCTCCCTTTAATTTGATCACAATCTGTCCGTGTGTATATTATATACTCAGTCCTTTCAACGTGAAGGCTTTTTAACACATATCATTTGCATTGGTTTCATGCCCTTGTTTGGTATTTCATTTTTGCCTTCTATTTCAATTCTAAGTTTTAAGTTGTGAAACTTTTTTTCTCAAATTTTCTCTCATTATTTTTAGTGCATATGACTCTAGAAATAATTACATCTTTGCACTTTCTCATTGCACCCTATCTACTGATAATTCTTCCCACCTCGCTACCATGCGCCTATGATTTAGTACACACAAATGGCCATTCTTCAAATCCCCCATTTGCCACTGGGCTGCACAAATTGACAGGGAAAGGATAAGATAGCCTGGGGCAAGGTCTAAATACTCTTCAATCCACCCGCCCTTAAAATTAGGCCATAGAATTATGTTCCTAACGTTGAGGAAATCTGTTGCCCTACTTGTAAACAGTTTAGTATTGGCACTCTATATATCACTGCAGTGTAGAATGTCCCTTCTGCGATACTTCTGCACCATCTTTATAGATTTTATGTTGATTCTGTGTGTTTATGAAGGTCCAGATTTGTGTGGGTTTTTTTCTCTCTGAGACAGCCTATATACAGGGCCCCTTGGTCGAGCAGTTTTTATAAACTGAAAGGGCTACCCTGTTTAAATAAAACGACAAATATTGGTTTGGCGAAATGAGAGACCACAAGAGTTGTTTAACGAATGATTTTTCTTTTGGCTTCATAACATTTACACACACAATTTGACAATTAAAACAATATCTTAACGAAAACAGGATATGATCCTAAAATAATAAGATTGATCTGTGTGGCAGTACATAGATTTTGCGTGTTCCATCTTTTTCTTGGTCAGTCTTTTTCTTCTTCTATCTCTCTCTCTCTATTTCTGTCTCTCCTTCCCTTTTCTTTCATCTTTCCCGTATTTCTTATCTCTGTGGTCTGCTACATATTTTATTTTGTAAATTTTAGTGTTTTTTATGCTGTTTTGTGAAATAAATGGATGAACTGAACTGAACTGAACTTTTTTATCTTTCAATCTTTCAACTGTCAAAATCAGCCAATTTATTTATAGACATTTTATATATATAGTCTGTTCTTCCTAACAGTTGATTTCAAATATTCAAAACATATAATACTGTAACTAATTAACTGTAACATGCCTGTTTTATATCTCTGCCACTTGTTTTCATCGTCAAGTTATTGGCTGCTTTCATGTGATGAAAACAAATGTTTGCTCAAATGTGATTTATTTTTAATTGGCAACATTTCTGAAATTGGATCTCATTTTCAGTTGTTGAATACTCATATCAACATAACAAAAAATGATGAAAAAGGAGAAAAAAGGAGGGAAAAGTGGAAACAAGTGATGATAAGATGACAATTAATAATGATTGTCTTTTGAAATGAACTAGTTTATTATTTGTGCAATATCATAATTACAGCCCTAATGGAGGTATCATTTATCAATTGATAAGATCGAAAAGTACCATTTACTTTGAAATGACCATTAATAGTATGTGTTATTAAATGTTGAGAAAAGTATGAAGTAGTTTGTAAACTAGATTATAATTAGAAAATTGATACAAATTTCAGATCATGTCACAATTTTGAGAGATACACAACATCAGCTTAATGTTCTTGTGAGACATTCTATGTATTCCGGTTTTTATGCCCTTGAACTTTGATTGTATTTTATGACTTTATTTGATTATCACAATGTTTCACGGTCAAGAAACCCATTTACTTAATTGGTTGAAGACATTGTGAAAAGCCTGCCTTTTCATTTCCTCTCTCATCCTGTATGGCCACGGCGCCACCCCGGCCTTTTGAAGCCCTCATGATGGTGCAGTCAGGAGATTATCATTCCTTATTAAGCGTAAATGAGATGTAAGACCAACCTTAGCCCCTAGTATCTTAAACTGATTACGACGCGCAGGGGGCCCGTCCTGTGACGTCAATCTGGGCTTTAGGAGAAACTAGATTAGACCATCCGCCGCCCCATTGTCTAGCAGTGTGTGTGGGCATGCTGTGATCTTGCCGATTCTCCCCCACCTCCTCCGTAAGTTACTGGTCATCTCTTTATTTAAAGGGGCACTGCCCTCTAGGGGAGGTGGTGGTGTGATTCGATCAAGGTGCTAAATTAATTAGCGCTGATTACGGATGTGATAGGTGTGATGTGAGCACTGCGTTTCAGGGCTAGTGACAGGATTGGGGGTCAAAGAGGTTTTTACACAGTTATGAGCTGATTTGTGAAATAACTCTTTAAATATGTGAGATTCCAGTCATTTAAAAAATGTTGATTATCATTTTTATTTCTTATTCTACATTTTATTGTTTATCCTTCTTGTGTGAAACTAATTAGAGAATAAAAACAGTTATTAATTCATAAATTATTTGAAAATACTTAGATATTCGGAAGAACAGGTTGAATTTTGCATATAAACATCCATATAGTTTTCTTCCATATTACATAGGGTATCATTATGAATCATACCTCTTGATCGATATATGTTCGAGCATTTGCTATTAAGCGCCAGCCATGTTCAAGGTTATTAGGAGAATCATCAGCTGAAGTGACTGTTGGTCTTCAGAATTCAAAAGCTTTATCTGGGTCACGCTGTTTGTAGTCAGAAAGATATGAATAATGTATCATATTCCAGATGTATGCATTTCTAATATGGTAGACCTGTTGACGTAAATATATCTAAAGATGAAAACACACACAAATATTGGGGATGAATAGAGGGTTACAGTATGAGATATGGGATGAAAACAAAATTGAAAAAAAGGGACAGTGATGATTAAGGAGAAGAGAAGGTAAGGAAGGATAAAATGAGAAAAAGAACAAAGTGAAAATGGAATAGTAAGAAGAGTTTTTAAAAATACAGGAAATAATGATTCCGTGAATACCTATGGAGAAAAATAATCAAGAATGGAAAGGAATGAGGAGAGGATATCTGTCATGAAGACATGAATATTGAATATAAAATATTGGTTACCATGGGAATCATCTAGTCCTCCTGTTTTCCCCATCTGCCTTGAAAATACCCTTTTGATGCAGTAACGCTGCTATTCCCATCGCTTTATTTTAATGTTTTAGCTTGGATTGTGATTCGTAAAGCTTGTGTAGATCTACCCATAACTTGAAGAACGACTGGTGACCCTTTCTTCAGTGCAAGTCAGTGATCATTGATTGCAAGAAAGGGTCACCAGTCGTTCGCAGAGTCATGCATAGATCTATGGTGAGCTTTATGAAACACAACCCAGGTTGCATATTTAATATCAGGAAAGCCGAATTGAGATGTATGTTTTCCACAAGCACTCAAACAAAAAAGTTACAGGGGAAAAAATGTGTCACTCTTATCCCAGAACCTGACACAAGATAATGAGCCTTTTTATTGGTTCAATTATTCTACATAAGTTTCTTCTACCCGTCAGTCATATAATACAATATTCTGTAAATATCAACACAGGTATTTAATCCATGCGATAAATCAGGTTGATCCAACATAAATGGCTTTGCAGAAAGGCAGCCTTTTAGGCTGATATTCATGTTTTTTCCCAAGAATAAATAAAGCATACTCAAACTCAAACCATTAATACACACACACAAAATAGCTTCTTCTAAACTTCAATTTGATCATCCAAGTCATAATTGCATGTCACCTTAATGAACGATAGTATTATGACTGACATGCCATATTAATGTTGCCAATTTAAATTTAGGATGTATAGAAGAGATGTCCCATGATCAAGTCACGGTTTATCTTGAATTGACTAAGAACATGTCATGGAGATGGCAATTTTGCCTCCCAACGTGAGTATAAAAAGATTAAACTATATTGCCAGTGTGTTCTCATCTACTTTAGATGTCAGAATTAGTATGGTTTTTATATACAAGCATGTTATATCATATCGTATTAGAGTATGTGTACTTATTTATAATAATGATTATGAAAAACGATGTATGTAATGCTTTGTTAGACCTATATAGGGATGAGACAATAATTAGTGAACCATTGGATCTTTTTGTAAAGCAAAGCTTGATAGATAAACATAAAGGAGGCTTATAAAAACATTCATAGTTAATTGAGAAAATTACTTTTAATTAGTCAAATTCACTTGCAGAGGCTATGGTGTAATGTGGATGTGATTTTTTTTCAGCAAAAGTTAGGAAATTTTTTACATTGTATGTACTTCAGAAAAGTAAATTTGTGTCTCTGAGATGTTCATATCTTCTATAGATTGTATTGTCCCACATTGACCAGAAAAATGTATTTGAAGATGATTCTCCAGAACATAAGCACAAATTGATTTGTCTGCGTTTTTTTTTTCTCTCTCTCTCTTTCCTTTTCTCTTTGTTTTCCTATTCTTCATTCTACTTTCACATATTTCCTTTGGCTCCATTATTTTGTTTTCTACTAGTATTTGCTTGCTTCAAATTCAGTATATGGTGTTGTATAATTATCTCTCACTCTCTCTTTCTCTCTCTCACACACACACACACACACACACACACACACACACTAACACACACACTCTCTCCCTCTTTTTCATTCTCTTGCCCCGTTCATAACAAATTCGGAAGTACAACAGATATCAGATTCCCTATCAATGACTATAAGTTGCTGAGTGAACCTCTATTTTTGGAAAGCTGCAATGTAATTTGACCTGTAGAACTTAAAGGTTGAAGCAGGCAAATCAATAGCGCTGGAAGAAAATACAAAGGACTTTGCAAGGGTCTTAATGGCTCCAGAATATGCCCATTTTAGGGATGTGCTTACATCTCTTCTGGGCCATGAGATTACCATACTCCTTTCTCTTTTCTGTCTCTGATAGAGCAGCAATATTGACAGGCTATTCCCATCGAATTCCCTCAATGTATCACCAAATTTGTATTTGTTTCTTTTTAAAATTTAGTCTCTTGGTTTGTTGTAATTTCCCTGCATGTCAATGAATCCACATGGGAGTTTTAAACCGCGATCTTCTGGTTTAAACTAGAGTCAGAACCACTACACCACGATGCTTCCGGGCGTAGGAGATACTTGCCAAACAGACTTTCGACGACATTCATCTTTGCAGACTCTGACAAGACCCACGTAACTTGTTTGTTGATAGTTTTGAGTCAGTATGTTTGCGTGGCCACCGATGCTGCACCTTTGCCTTTAAAGGTTATTACTGTCTCATGATGAAGCAGAAATGAAGGGGGTGGGAGAGCAGAAATTGTTTCATAGAGCACGTCAATTCCCAAGCAAAGCAAGTATCAAACTTCTTGCAATATCGGTTACTATGGTAATGGCACACCTGCTTTATTTACATGGGACAACAGTGCGGGTGTAATAAAGCAGAGAGTGGGTAAACGTCTCCTGGTCTCCCATCATCATGAATGGTCACATGCCTCTGTCACATTGCACTTCAAAGTTGCTTTGGAAAAGCATTGTTATTCATCGCCATGGTGTTGAAGATAAGTGTCAGTTTAGAAATTCAAATTTGAGAATTAATGTTCAGAAATAAACTGGAAAATGTTTGTTGTGCACTAAGTTTTCACTTGTACATTTTTATTCAAATAAATGCAGACGTGCTTGAAATTGTGTTCATTTGATTAGAACATGTATCTTCTCTTCCCCCCTTTCTCTCTCTCTCTCTCTCTCTCTCTGTCTCTCTCCGTATGAAATTAGGAGTTGCAGATCATTCGCAGTCAGACACTCTTTCTTTTTACACTCTTATTCCTATTTTGTCCTGAGCAAGTTCGAGAAAGGATCATTAATTTCATGTTTAATACTTTCTTGAAGCCCTCACATGATGTGTTTTTTACTGATGTGACTTGAGGCCCTCATATGATGTTGTTTTTACTGATGTGACTTGAACTTAATACACATCCCTCCTTCATATCACCTCAATGACAGCGCATCGATCCTCTACTATCAATGATCCAGTAATTACTTCTTCAGTGTGGTATTATTTTGATGTTACGCAAAGAAAATATTTGGTTGCCCTCCACTGACTGCAACCCTCTGACAACGGCCCAACCTCAACTCTTTTTTTAACTTTCCACTTTATTTGAAGATTACTGTAAAATTATAAACATATGAAATTAGATTGGAAAATCTTCAGATGTTTTGTGGCTTTTCACGAGTTCTCTTCTGAGTCTTATAAATACTCAACTTTTTTTAAATGGCATTGGAGGGCAACCAAACAATTTTGTGTGTGTTTATGTTTTACCAATGTAACTAGATATATTGCAGTATTCGAAATTCATAATCTGAAATTACAAAATAAACAATCCTTGCCATTTAGCCATTAGAATCACCTTCGTTGATGTGAATTTTTATGTGATCTTGTTATTGCTGTTTGGACAAGAGGCTTGATACCACATGACAGTGTGGCAATATTCCACAGGCACAGGCTTTGTTTTTCAATTTTTGCAAAAAGCATAGAGCATAATCTGTAGTTATAAACTAATTTCAATCATTATTGGACCCAACCCTTGGCTAAGGAGGCTTATCTACACAAGTATTGTAGTCTCTTATTGCAGACTTTGTATTATTATGTACTACACAAATCGTTACAATAAAATCAAATGGTCTTGGCCTACAGACTAGTGTGACAGTAAGCAAAACATTTTATGGTCAATGATGTCTTGCTGACGCTTTTTGACTGAGATAAGACAGATGAGTTTGTTCTCCCCTGAACGGATAGATTATGTTTCTTCCAAGGTTTTTTTCTTGCAGCAAATATGTTTTTATATATCTTAGACGAATAATGGGGCAAATTTTATGCTAGGCATTGGGTGACTTCAAGTACGGTGTGGAACGCTGGTGTTGGTGTTGCAGCAACAGCAACACCAGACTCAAAACCAAACCTGAAGTCTGTCGGTGTTGGAGTTGACCTCGCAAGATTCTGACGTATTTCCGGTCGCTCGTGTCGGTTGCTGGTGTTGAATGTCGTCTGCTGAACCGAGGATCACGGTCGGTGTTGGCGATTCACATGCAATTTTCCCATCTCTCAACACCAACCCCTAGGGATTGGGAAAATTGCGACTTCAAGTGCGGTGTTGGTTTTTGGTGTTGAAATCATGCATTCGTTTTCCACACAGAACAGTAGCAATTTTGCTCCAAAAACTCGTGACATGTCGGTGGTTAAATTAACTTTCCGGTAAAACTCGCAAATGTAAACTAAAACCAAATACTTTATTTTGGAAGGCAATATTTTTTCTTCTGGATTTTGAAAAAGATTGCACGATTTGTATGAATTAGAATAGATTAATTTGAGAATTTCGGACCCAAAATTATTTTATCGTTGAGCCGTTCGAGAGGCTTTTTGCGAGCGCGAGTGACGTCATTCGGTATCGTGGCTGGTGTTGGGCGATCGATACAGCGATCGTATCGCTTCTGTAAACTGACCAACGGTGTTGGAGCTCGGTTCACGGGCCGATCTGCTCTCTCAACACCAACACCAACACCGCACACCGTACTTGAAGTCACCCATTGACTCTTCTACTTACCACAATTGTTTTGATAAAAATTATTTTCTATCCAAAGTACATATTTTTTTCCTTTTCACAGTTTGTTTCTAGAAATCCCAAAGCAGATGAATTCTTTGAATTTGTCATTTCCATTACCTTATCAATTAGATTAGATTAATTCTAGGTAAGTTTGTAGACAATGCAAAAAAAATATACAGAAAAGTTGACATTTACATTTTCCAATTATGGTTATGCATTTATGATTGCTTAATCAACCACAATGCTGTGGAATTTAAGGTTGACATCAAGTCATGAATTTTGCATTGCAGCATGCAGCTAATACCATGGTCTATTTCTTCCACTCATTACATCAAATTGATCTCCAATCATGAAAGCGGATTATCGGCTGGCAGGCTAATTCAGCTATGAATAATTTTCATTTTGAATGTTATAGGTGATTAAGAGGAGGGCAAAGGGAAGAGAAAGAGAAAATAAGATATAAAAATAAACTATGGTAGAGTGGAGCAAAGCTATAAAAAGATAAAACAAGAAGATAGAATGAAAACGCAAGATGAACCATTAAAAAAATGCAAGGAATTAATTGGGTCAAATTTGATCCTGCTCTATCAGAGATATAATTTTATGAATTAGTGTTGAAGAAATTCCCAATTTGAAATATGAATTTCATTTCCTCTAACCCTACATTTCTATATCTGTCTTTCTCTATTTTTCATCTTGATCTCTTCAGTGATTATAATCATGCTGTTCTTGTTTTTATGATCCTTTCTTTTGCTAACTATCCTCTATACCCTTGTCTTTATCAAACAAATAATCATTTAATTGTATCCATGTTCATAGATGTATACATTCTGAATCCCTAAGAACACGTTAGGAAAAACACATTTTCTCAATTCTTTTCATTTGTAAGGGAATTATATCTTGATTTAACTGTGTAACTGCTCGTATTTTAGTCTTAAAAGAAAATCATTTTTGCCCTATAATACTCGTAAAATCTGCTGTATCACGTCAGTGTAGCTGTATCATTCATGTGTTTTTTCTGTCACTTTCTTTTTTGTAAATATTTGTAGGTTTCATGATTTCTACCATAATTATCGTTTTTAAAGCTCTTTAATAACAGTATGCAACTTTTAAAAATAACATCAACATGTGCTCAAAAACTCATCTGTCTAAGAATACACTTAATTCATCATCACAGGATACAAGATTTCTGTGGCCACCCAAATATACCCAGCTTTTGCATGTTTGGAATACTTGGCGTTGGGGCAATTTTCTTCTGATGATTTGTTGTATGGTTGGCATGGGAGATACCCATGTGACACCAGCCACTGTCTGTTTGCAGCGATTCAAATCAGAACATTTATTCAGATGTCATTCAATATTTTAGTTGCTTCTTGAATAGTTTATATAGGAAAAATGATTTATAAAATGAGGAAAACAGTAAATTACGAAATACAGTAAATTACGAAGTTTCACGAAATTAAAAAGGATCCTTTTCGGAACATGCTCTAGCGTTCTTAGAGGGTTTTTTTTAACATTTATGTTCAAAAGAATAGAATTCCTTCTTCTGTTATGTATCAAGAGCTGTGTTTGGTATGTAAAGTTAGGCAAAAGCTATTTGAATAACCTTTAAAAATTGTTATCTTGTATGTAACCTATTTGTGGCTGCCTCAACAAATACATAAATTTGAGAAAGAAGAAAAGCAAGATATTGGGTGAATGCCTGACCTGTAAAATGTGGAGTTCAACAAATCAGACTTCTTTCAAACCTTGGGGACTTGTGCAAACAAGCGAAAATGTATCTTGATATTGATATTGGTGTCTCATTTGCTGAGCTTTATACAAAAAAAAATGGGTCAACAAAATATTCTATTTCATATTCTGATTAGAAATGTGATTCCTTCTTTTCCATTTACCTTTGGTCTGTCATTTATCATATTGATATTTGTGTTATATTTTTTTCTTCTTGTTAGAATAAATGATAAAATATTGGAAGTTAAGAACATTGTTATGAAGGGGTAAATCAACATAATAGTGTTTCTTTCATCCGCTAATGAATTTAAAATGATTTGTGAATTAGACGTTTGCATGAAATTTACATTGATTGTGCTTTGTATTGGGTTTGTATGCTTTTCCTTTTATGTCAAGTATGAATTTATTTGACACATTTTTCATAGTCTGAAAGGGCTATAAGTTGGCCTCTCTCACAAGGCTTCTATTGCTTGAGGCTCACTCAGTGATATGCAACTTCACGTCAAGATAAATCTCGTTTTGTTTCTCTTATTTGTTACTTGGATTACAGCAATACAAATATTTTGTGACAGTGTTGATTTTAGAAAGAGGTCAGGAAATATGTAGGTGCCAGAGAAGAGGCTGTCTGTCAAGGTCTTTACAATGCTCATTCAAGAAGAGATACAGATTAAAAAAAAAATCTGTTGTAGCATACAAATTGGAAAAGAAAATAAAAATCATTTTAAAGAAATATCTATGCAGAAAGTAGAAAATTTGTTATTAGAAATAAACTTTGATTGTAGGGACAGATTTGGTATGATTTTATAGATATTCTTTGCTGTACTTTTTTATTATTATTTAGGAGCTCTTAAATTGTGAAATGGATGATTAAAAGCAAAAATTCACATCAGAAAGCAGATCTAATTCAAGGTCTTATGATGCTCAACTGACAATGCATTCTCAATAGCAATTTGTCTAAATTCATCACTGTCATCTACCCTGCGGTAATTAATTATACAGCCGTGGCAATTGCACCATTGTGTTTAAAGACATCTACATATTGTTCCCCACACAAAACGCTAATTTGACTGCAATTGAATCCCAATTGAATGAAATCCACTGCCACCAATTTTTTTTTCTCCTGAAGCAGAGAGGGAGGAGGACGGAAATGGGGGGTTTGAATATAAAGTACTTGAATATCTGTTCAACTAATTCTATTTGACTTGCATCTCAAACTGTAATGGCATGCTAGCTGCAAGGTATGAGGCCACCAATGAATGGCCCCGGAATAATGAATTTTCTTCGCAAGATGTTCCTAAGTTTTGCTATTTTTTTATGTTTTACGGCAATGGAACATTTAACGCATGGGAGGGTATATTGATGAGATGGATTAATGCAGGGCAAAAGTAACCTTAGCCTACCTTTTATCCTTTGATGTATCATTGGATTGGGAAGGTATATTTAAAGTTACCACAAACAAATGTTTAGAAGAGGGTGTCCATACAAAAATTACTCGTTCTTTAATATAACACATTTTCTCTGGTCAACAAAATGAAATATCTACTTACATTTTCTGTAGACCTAGGGAAGAAGGTTATATTCAAAAGAATGAATGTAGGGTTATGTTTTATCTTGTGATTTTCTTGACTTGAAGTTCATGAATATGAATTCAGGCAATCGTCAACTTTTCATGGATACAACTTTTTAATTACAGTAATTTTAGTAACTTCTAGATGTAAGGAGTTTCTTTATTGTATATTTTTGCATTAACTAAGCAGTTTATTATGCATTACATATACTAGCATTTACTTGATGTATCACTTAACCTGCTCTTTAAAATATAAATTTGCTTGCTTTCCAACATGGTAGGTTATTAATGCTTGTAATAATGAAAGAAAAGGTAAAATGATTGCTGAATATCTATTGCCTGTTCATCTTTATGGCCCATTGTGATAACAGAGAATGGTAATTTACATCCAGTGCGGGTAGTGCTGTAATTACACATAATTTTACTCAGGGGTAAAGTCAGTCGGCAAACCCTTCTCAATCACTTTGATACCTTAGCTTACTTAGGTATTGATAGTGGATGATGCTGGTTAGATCATTCTGGGATATGTTGTAGGAGAGGAATAAATAATAGAAGGATGGTGGGTAACAAGAATAATAAGCAGGGAGAAAGGTTAAGGCATGAAACAGTACATCAGAGGGGGATGAGCACCAAGAAGAAGAGGAGGAAAATGAATGGTGGTTGGGGAAAAGGAGGGGGGGTCGAGTAAACAGGGAATTTTTGTTTTTAACAATTTGATGAGGAAAAAGCAAAGTAAAAACAGGAACCCCCCATCCCTCATCTTTTTTCAGTTTATTTTGTTTAAGCCTAAAAATGCTCATCTATACCCCCCCCCCTTTCAAACTGTTCTGTGGTCCCTGGTAAATGAAGAGTGAAAGAACCTATGGAAAGAAAGAATAAAATGATAATTAGTCTTTTTAAGATGCATAGGAACTTTAATGGACATTCTTTTACTGCACTTTATTCTTCATACAATATTATTACCCTTGCATAGCTTCCTATCCAACTATTAGAGCTCATACCCGATTTCCATTTTCATCTCAGTTGAGGTGTACTTTCTTTGGGATTATTTTTGCTGTTGTTGTGACTGGGATTCAAACCCAGGACTATCTGAATAATTGTTACAAGTCCTAATCATAATGACTTAGAATTTCTCACAGAAGAAGAAAAAATATCGAAGAAAGTGAAAGGAAATGAAATAAAAATAACTATAGAAACAAATGTGACAACAATGGGAGAAGCTAAGGGGGTGAAAATGGACGGATTTAAAGGAAATTGCAGTGAACTAATCATCAGAAGACAAATGTTTGACTTCATAAGAATAAGAGGGCAACGGAAGTTCACATATTCTCAAGGGCACAGTAATTCAATTTTCTCATCCCACATAATACCTCCCCAGGCGAAAGAAAGTATCATTTCTACTTGTAAGAATAATTGATATGATTCTGACAAAACCCCAATGAATAATTAAACAGTACAGCAATTCAAACCTAACCACGCATTGAATTTCATTTCATAGATAGATATTGGATGCAGAAACCTCCTTGACAGGAATTCATAATCACTAGAACTATGGAATTAATCTGATAGAAAGGATGAAACATTTGTAAGGTCAACTAGAAGTCAAAAGTACAGACTTTTAACTAGCGACTGTAATCAACAATTTAATTATTAAAAACATTTTATGAAGTTTGTAAGGCATAATCCTGGAGAGGGATACAGCAATAAGTTTTCAAAAGTACTCTTTCAAAACAAGATTTCAATCAATTTCTTTGTATTTTTTATTTCATTTAAGAAATAATCCCCATTAACAGATTATCACAATGTTAAAATGGTGGAAAAAAATTAGCAAAAAGAAAAAATGTGAAGAAAGTAGGAACAGATGCAGAAAGGCATAGAAAGTCGGAAGGATTTAGAAGGAAAATGGCATGAACTTGTAATAATGATCATGTGACAAATGTTTGACTATATAAAAAATTGTGGGGCAACGGAAGTTCAAGTATACTCAAGGGTATCATAATTCAATTTTCTCGTCTCACTTCCCCAGGGGACAAAATTATCATTTTTATTTGCAAAAATGATTAACAAAATTCTCCCAAAACACAGATGAATGATTAAGCAGCATGACAATTCAATGTTAACCGTGCGGTGAATTTTTATGTCGTCGGTTACTTATTAGATGCTGGTTCCTCCTTGACAGGAATACATGATCATTGTAATGATATGAAATTAATCCAATAGAAAGAATTGAACATTTGTTAAGGTCAAACAGAAGTCAAAAGTCTTTTTGCCGATATGCCCCACAATTGAATTGATAAAATGTCTTTTTAAAGGTAGTAAGGCAAAGTGTCATAGAGAACTACTCTAATGAAACAAGATTTCAAACAGTGTGCTCGCATTTTGTTTTTCACTTCAGAAATAATCCCCAGCAACATATTATCATAATATTAAATCCAAACTGTGTTTAACTTTATTCTATGATACTCCGTAATCTATTCTATGATATTATTGAATAAGATTTGCCAATATTCTATGGCATATGTTGGATTATGCAGAACATCATTCCAAATGTTTGATTTTTCTTGCAATAAAAAATCATACATCAAACTGACATCTGAGATGCAGTAATTTGAATTGCTTCTTTCCTTTCCCACTTGCCCTCTTCAAAAAAATTGTATTACTGTTCTCAGGTATCGAATGTCTACAAATTCAATGACTCTCAGCCCTATGTATCGTCTTTCATGATGGATTACACAATTACGTCAGAACTCTAATCCATAGTTTTCCTGTTGACCAAGAAGCTATCTCGAATATTCCATCTGTATGCCCTCTTTCTCCGTAAAGGCCACATCGGCTTTTCAAATTAATTTCTTTTTTCAGGCATCCTTTACAGATATTTGGTCTTTACTTTATCCCTATGTCTGCCAAAAAAAATCTAAGGAAACTTCAGGCCAAAGTCGATTATAGATTTTCCTTGACTTATTTAAGTATGTGTAATATATAGAAAGAAAGTAGATTATGCGTAAGCCATCATAAGCTAGTGTTACCTGATACAGTGAAATGTTATCTCGTAATATAAATGAGATGTTGGCAATACTTTTCCTCAGTGAATAAGAAATTGTATGAATTCCTAGTAGCATAAAGCAATCGACATAATTGAATAAAGTTTGAGAATTAAAATTGAGAATAAAAGAGTGAACTGTATTATTATCTGAGAGTGCATTATATCATCCGTGTTTTCACGAAGTGATGGGAGCTAGATGATATTGTTACACAAAATGAGTTAAAAATCCATTGAAAAGGGTCCTTCTATAGAATTAACACGTTGTTCGATACCCATTGAATTGGTGCTATGTCAGGATTTCTTTGTCTTTTATGCAACAGTACCCTTTGGCTCCAGTCACTTTGTGAAAACAAGAATGATATGACCATTGAACTTCATTTGTTGAGAGTTAGGAATGTTCTCCCGTATAACCCCCTAGCAGACTGATATTGCTATCAAAAGATGATGAATGGTGTGATGCTGTATATGTTTATTGATGGTGAATGTTTGGTCTCTAGTTGCCAAGAAACACCAACTTAGCCATCCCACTGCCTCTGGTACAACATGTGAAAGCATCATTCATGTTGACAACAAATTTGTTAGTTCCCTGGAACCATACCCTACCCTTTCTCATTCTTACTTCCGCCCCTTGTGCTGATGCTTAATGCTTAATGCTGATCCATCTTTCATTCACTTATACGTGTTCTCTCTTAACCTTTTCCAACATTTTTCTTCCTTTCCATTTTCATATTTTTTCTATTTCTTTTTTTCTGTGGTCCTATCAATCTTTCTTAATCTTACACATACAAACACACACACAAACACACACACACACACACACACACACACACACACATACTCTTTCTCCCTTTATTGCATTTCTCTGAATTAATCCTCCTAACTCCCAGTCTCTTTCTCTCTCTGTGTTCTCCTTTCGCTGTTTTTTTTTTTAAATACCATCCGTTGCCTCGCCCATCCATACATCATGCATAAAATCAAATCCTTTTAGAATGTATAAGACGTCATAATTTGCTATCCATGTTAATATGGTGTTTTAGATTTCAGTAAATTATGACGAAGGGCACGTCGACCGGAAGTAGTACGTCATAGTTTGCGCATATGCGTATTGTTACGTTAAAGGTATTTGCGCACGTAGCAATGAGAAGACATACTACTTCTGGACGACTGTGACTGTGACGAATGAAATCAAAACCTCTATAATAACTCATGTGAAGGTTGCCTTTCATTTACCAATCTTCTGCAAAACACCTACAAGGTTCACAATGAGTTCATGAATAAAGATTGGAGTCAGGTGGACTTATGAAATCAGAATTCTATATCTGTTGGAAAGGCCTTTCCCATGCTGGGTGTTACTGATATTTGCTGTTGTAATCAACAAACACTAATCTTGGGGTTTTTTTTTTCATTTCCCAGAATCCATTCATATTTTTGCATTTTGAGTAATACTTTTAATTGTTTAATAAAGAAACCAATGATAATTTTTCGACACACCTTTTAAACTGGTAATTAAAGTTTAGCAATTACAAATAGTGTGCCCGATAAATAACGCAGATAACATATATAAAATGCACTGATGCAAGGAAATTATTCATTAACTTTTCAGTTTTTGTGGTCAGAAGAGTCATTATATTTCATCATTTTGTAGTCACAATAGCACAGTGACTCGACTTATATCTGTATTTAATCAAATTATTTGATAGCCACCTGATTCGATGTATTTTTTTAGTTTAACTGTATTTATTTATCACCAATTCTTTGTTTGCTTTGTTGTGATGTGAGTGGTATTTTCATGAATTAATTAGCATTTTGCAGCTTTAATAATTTGAATTATTGAGTGAAATATTCAATCTACATTATATTTGTGGTTATTGTCATTTATGAAATGGTAATTTTAGAATGATTAAATGATGACTTTAATAGACGAGTCTTCCGCCATTGTAAGGGTTATCCAGAGTAGCACATCGACTATGATGAAATACCTGACATTATGTTTCAGAAAGGTGATTCATCGCCTTCTCTTCAAGAGTCGATAATGATTCAAAGAAGATTACAGAGTCCATATGGCTGGATTCACATAGTACACAGTCAAATAAAGTTTATCCCAATTAAACAAGAAGTTTTCTGTCAAAATATCTAACAAATAAAGGAGTGTTAAGGAAATTATTTTCTTATGTAAATTGATAAGTTTTAGACACTTATAGTAAAATGCAAACAGCAGAAAGTTGTTGAACCAAAGTGCCTCTGATTTGAATTACTGGCATAATTAATCATCTTTTTACTAAGGATAGAACAGTCATACTTAGTGGATATGCAGCTTTCCCACCTTGTCGAGTTGCCTAAAATGGGCACTCGCCTTTACTTACTATAATCTGCATTAAAAGCTCACCATGTAACCAAACGTAAGTTATAAACACACACAAAGTGCGAATTTTAACGAACTTGTATGAGGCCAACTCGATTTAAATTTGAACAAACTCGAACTACTTGTAATAAACTCTTAATACTTGTACAAAGACCTGATAATTCATAACAGACTCATAATTTGCTTGTTAATCAATAATACCCAGTGGACTGAAAATTAACAATTTTGCAAAAGTTCTGGCAAGTCAGGCAAGTGGGAATGCAGCTATAAAGTCTAATAGTTGAATGTCCTGTCTACCTGGGTTGTGTTTACCAGATACAATCGCCTTATTTGTCAAATACGATCTCAAATTTAGCCAGCTTTGACAAGTACAAGTCTGTTTATATTGGGATTCTGAAAGTCGTTCACCTGTCTGATACTACATTACCTTTCCCAGACCATTCTTTCAACAATAGAATGTCCAGCCTATGCCTAATTTATACTTTGTTGCGTTTAATTTTATATAATGCGTTGTATATTGTGTTACTGTACATTTCTCTACCATCATGATTAGAAATATGTTTACAATTTGAATGAACTTTGCGCCCAAACCTGGGATTACCATCCCAATTTTTTCCCTTCCTTTGATACAAGAAAAATTTAGATGTAATGACATTTGTACACATAAAAATGTAACATTTCAAATCTTTGCAACACCTTTTCCTTTCATTTTATATGATTGACCTGTCATGATAAACAAGCACATTCCTTAACACTATGGAAAAATTAAATTTGTTCTACACATTGACCATCTTCATCATATTACATATCAAATTCAATATTCAGGAAATTGTACGGGCCTTCTACGTGTTGGGTAACAAATTGCTCAGGCCCTTTCTCACTAACCGATAAGCATGATATCTGAGTACAGTACATTTAGCTCCAGTGTAAGCAGATAATGAAATAAACACGACAATAAGCCAGGAATCCCTATATCATATTCAAACTTGTTAAGTGATTTTGAGCTTCATGGTCTATACGATTTTTACACCAATTAACCTGTTTTTGGAGCGGTCGCAGTGAAAGCAATCGTTTAAGTGGATTAGCATTGCTATATTTATGCTCAATTTGTATGGAGAAGTGTCTATCAAGACTCTATGTTGAAAAGAGTTTGGATTACTAAGTATCATTCATAATCATGTTTACCTCTTACTTTGAGTTCATGATAACAGCATTAAACTTTTCTGAATATCTGTTTATCATAATATTTTCTTTTTGATACAAGTATGACTGACATAAAAATTTCTTTTCAGGCAATGAATTATGGATTCTTATGAAAACAATTATCCAGCTATTTCTTTAGGATTATTATGGACATTTGATAAAGAATTTTAATTGAGGTATAGAAAAAAATTGATTTCTATTAAGGAGTATGAAATCGCAATATTTTTCTCATCTTTATTTTCTGCAGGGGTTTGAACCTCGTGGCACTACCATCAGTGAACGATCCATCGCCTGGAGTAACATGATGAACCAAACAGGAGCGGACCTGCCCCTCTCCACACACCCTGTCAAGCTTGGAGGTCGACCCCCTGCAGAGGTGGTCAAGGAGCCCCCAGGGGTGCCCCACCCAGGTCTGACGAGACCCCCAACCCCTTCGGTGTCTACAGACCAGAACGAATCACAGTGGATGGGGGAGGAGGAGGAGGGGGTGTCATCCAGCTACGATGAAGAGAAAGGGGCACTGGATGGGCGAGACATGACATGGAATGAGAGTGACGGTGTACCCCCTGCCACCACTGACATGGGACCTCTGTGTGGTGTACCAAGTAAGTTACCCCATACCAGGTCTGCTTTATAAGAAATGCTAGGGCATGCTTAAGAAATGCAAAATCTCTTTTTTTCTTTCTTTTTGATTGCTCATTTTTTCTATAAACATATACAATAATATCACGCTTTTCAAACAATACAGGAATATTGAATAACTTTTATGAAATAAACAAATATGAGCTTTCAAAACAGCAGCTTTAGAATATAAGATTTTTAGATGTCTGGTATTAAAAGATAGATACATTGGAATCTTGTCAAAAGCTTTCCATTCTTTGCTCCAAATTTTTGCTACAATTTTTTGCTACAATTTTGGGCTCGTTACACATAAGGCAGGAAAGTATTGTTTGAACCAAAACACACAAAAAGCAAATTATTTATATCGCTTGGCAGCTCACCATGTTCTTTGTGCACTTTATAATGATGAGGTCTGCATTTTAAAACTATTTGTTAATTACCTCTTTGAAACATTGTTGTCCAGGGAGTAGACACGATGTATATGCAACGATGATTGGTCAATGCTACTATACAATAAGGATTAATTAATTATAATCAGGTACAATGAAGAATCAGAATCCTTGACAATATAAGATATGACTGGATTTTCATAAGTTTGAATCGCTTTCAGTTCATTTACTAACACATTTCAGAAGCATGATTAAAGTCTTTCATTTACCATAGAAAAATGGTTACCATAGCAATGCCTACATGTATTTTGAAGATAAAGGCGTATTAGTTGGTATCTAACATTTGCTGGGTTAAATCGAAGTTCTTCCTTCCACTAGACTTCACTGCTCCTACATTTGTTTCCTTCAAAGACATTAGCAGTGTAGAAGATTATTCTAAATGATTAATTTTTTCATGAGCGTTATCTTTGTAAGTATCATTGTAATCATGAGTTTAAGCATGATTAAAAGAAGACCTCAAATACATGTTTATGATCTCAGGTAGTCAGATCGCAAGGCATGTTGGTGACGTACTCTACAATCATCAAATGAAGACGAATAGAATTGTTGTTAACCTGAGGCTATTCAAAGAATGTCCTTCAACTTTAAAGAAATTGGAACAGCATAGTCTGCTCTCTTGGCAGGTGATTCTTCGTTTGCCAAGGGACTTGGGATTAAAGAAATAGAAATGATATCATCTTAACACTCTCAATCTCGTCAAACTTTTGACATTATTGATGTGGAGATGTTTTCATGAATGATACATTTTCATCCCCATTTGGTTTTATAGTTTTGATGGAAATATCAAAATTATTAATTTCTGTTCTATAGAGACTTATTAATTGCAAATTAGTTTACTTTGACATTTAAGTTGTTAGATGTTACTTGATACCCTTCTAACACAAATTTTGAAACTGGAAAATGAGAGAAAATAACAAACTAAAAGGGAGATAGTGAAATAGAGAAGGGGAATAAGTATAGTAGGTACGTATGTAACAAAGGTTAAGGGAGTTTCAAGCAAGAGAATGACATATTCTGTTATTTCTTTTTCTGCTCTGTAAGCGCATAGGGACAGGGACATGCCATGTCTATGTGTTATGCGCTATATAAGAACGGAATATTATTATTATTATTATTATTATTATTATTATTATTATTATTATTATTATTATTATTATTATTATTATTATTATTGTTATTATTATAATGTACTTACAGGGAGAGCTCGTGAAACAGAAATCCAGAAGAAGATATATTGGGCTTGAGGGATATTGAGCAATTTTTAAAATATAGATTTAGAAGGAGGTACAACAATGAGCAAGAAATGCATAAGAGGGAGAGAGAAAGAGAAAGAAAGACAAAAAGAATGATAGGAGGAGCTGATAATTATGACTGAAATAAGCAGAAAATTTAAAGGAAATGGCTGAAAATCAATATACAAGCAAATATGACAGTTGAGTAGCCAGTAATTTTAATGAATACTTTGGCTGTTGTCTATAATGATACAGTTGCTATGGAAACAAAATTGAGACTGGTTTCAATTTGACAGCCAGGAGGAATAATGATCAGAGTATCTGTTTCTTTTTCCCTTGAAATTTGTATTTCTGTTTTATTTTTCACTCTTCCCCTGTTATTCTTCCTCCCCTCCTTTATGTTAATACATGTAGCCTTCTTATTACAAAAGATATATAGATATATATATATATATAAAACTAAAATATATATAAAAGAATATATAGAATCCTAAGAATCTGATTGATAACTATATGTGAACATAACTTCATCTGCTTTGTTTTAAAACATTCCATATTTTCAGTTAGAATAGAACCAATCATTTTCTTAAAATTTGAATTAGATCAGAGTTCTGAATACTGTATTCTATTTAACTTTAAATATGTTCATGATTTCAGCCAAAAAAAGTTAAGAATGATAGTCATGCAGCTTTAACAGGAAGCCTTTTAGATATTTTCTGATATTAAAAGAAAGGAAAAAAAATCACTGTTTCGTTTGTTCCATATTTAAAATTCCAAAATGTCATACAATAAGCTGCAAACACTAATATGCAATATACAACTACCATTATAATTATGTTGGATGTGGGTCAAGCAAATATACATTTAATGATTTGTTTTGATAAAAGATTAACCATATGCACAGTTGATTGTCGGTAGCATTTGAAATTGTGCCTTATGGTGCCATCCCAGATGCTTATTCATGAGAAAACAGCCATCTATATGAGGGAAAGTTCAAGGGAAGAGACATAAAGCAGATTTAATGCTTGATTAAAGGATTAGAGAGATTAATATTGATTTGTTTTAATGTTTTGTGCCTGGTATGGGCTGAAGAAGATGCCTCCAAGATTGTAAAGAACATTAAAAGTTCATATAATTGACCATGAGAGGCTGAGAATAATACAAAAGATAATCTAATTGGATCATGCAAACTTATGTATTTAAATTGGAAGGAGTTGATAATCTATTTGCAGATTTTGATATCATTATTCATCATAAACGTGTTGTTCTTTGATGCTTTAGAATTAAAAAATGCATATTTATTGTAATAGGAATGATATTGATTGATTCATCTTTAAGTACGTTTACAATTTTTTAGAATGTATTACGTTTAGGATTAGAAATATGTATAATTATGTTTGAGTGCTGGTGTTAATGATAATTAATGGTTGCTACTTATAGCGCATGTTTACCTTATCACACACGTTTACCTTATCTGTGATCATAGTTTAAACTGTTAAAGGAATTTGCTTTACACATAATCTTTCAATCATGATTATTCTTTTTAAAATCATTTTCCTGGTGTTATATCTAAATATAAATTGTTACAGACAAGCTATTTTGTGAATTCAAAGAAGAAATGTCACATGTATTCATAAGTCTTTTCTGTATGCAAATAAGAATAGACAGGGAATTCAATGTTTATCTTGAGGCAATTGTTGCACTATTATCGGCTCCACTATTAGCCATCATATCTGCGTTCGGATCGCCTCACTTTTAAATGCCTTGTCTGTCAGCTCCTCAAAAAATAGGTCGTCTCCCCTCTGAAAACCAGGCTAACCTTTCTAATAATTGGAGGGGTCCCCATGGCAACGGAATTGTAATCTTTATACTCTCCTTTCAGACATGAAAGCCATCTGTACTCATGGAAATTCATTTTGCCTTCAGACACCATATACTTTTGTTATCCTTTTTTTCTCCATAATAATAATTGGGATGAATGCTGCTAGAGCCTATTCATATGAGCTTTATAATAACGAGTTTTTTGAAGAGTGCTTTCAGTAAGTCAAATAAGGAAGATAAGGAAGATGATAAAAAGAACAACAGAGAAGAAGAAATAAAGAGAGAAACAAAGATAAAGGGATTGAGTAAGATAATGATAGAAAGATAAAGTGAGAAATGAGAGGGAAATGAGGAGGGATTAAAGCAAATGAGGATAAGAGAGTTGGTGCCAAGGAAAAAGAGAAATGAGAGATGGAGAAAGAAAGGGAAGGGTATGTGAAAGAGATAGAGAAGAGAGCGAATACCCTAGAATGTGGCGGGAGCTAAAAGAAAGAGAAGCAAATTCATGAAAGCGATCCTAGTGAATGAGTATTAATTAGTGCAGATTATAAGGATCAAATAATTTATTGATATCCGGCATGTATGTTTTTTGTTTGAACTTTATTTTAGGAAGCTGTTGTATTTTTAAATGAACAAATCTAGAGCTCTTTTCTTTTTATTATTTCCCATACAAATATGTGTTATGTTTGAAAAGTATTGACTAACGTAGTGGTTTTAGAATTTGAAACATTCTTAAATCAAGATGTCTGAACTGTATGCTTGCATTTGGAAGGCCTAAAACAAACCAGTTTGCAAAAGTTGACAAAGAGACACATCAAAAATCAAGATCTACATCAGCTAGATTTATTATCAAAAAAAAAAATGTGGATTAAAACTGCTTCAAAAAAGCTAACATTAGATACATTACTTCAATAGACACACTGTAGTAGAATTTATTATCTTGGAGGCACTGGATTGATTTTTCGTAGATATCTGATTGATTAACTGCATTAACTGAAATCCTTTGCTCTACATTGATATTTACAATATTTTCCATTTTTCTTTCTTTTATTTTGCAGAGAAGCTGTATGCCCGGATAGTATATGAACCTGTTGGAGGGAGGAGTCTCTTCAGCATGGATGCCCTTCACTCTATGTGTAGATTGGAGCAACAGACTGTTCGCTCTCACATCCAATTCATGAAAGCTTGCTATACCAGCAATGTCACCAATGCCTGCTGCCCTAGCTGGTCTCTCCCAAACTATGTCGCCCTGTTAAACAACAAGTCAAATTGTTTCAACGTGACGCAGGCTGACGTGCAAGCAACGCTGCAGTTGCTAAGGACGTGTTCCCATTTTTACCGAACGAGAGAGTTGCGGCACGACTGCTCCCGCGGGGGAACGTCGTTCAGAAGCAGCTGCGCTAATGTGCCGGCCAAGTGCACGAGATATGATGCTGTCTAACACATTCTTCACTACCTGGTGGATGTTGATTTCATGTGCGTGGAGAGGCCGAACAATGAGCGTGTGAGCTATGCCCTGTCGGTGCTCCCGATTTACGCAGGGAATGACGTGAGGGCGATCTATGATGATGAATTAAAAGCAGGTGATGTCCGCGATCAGACAACAAAAATCTCCGGATTGTACTTTGGGATTAAGCAGGATTTGTTCAGTGAGTACCTCACGACAGATGCCATCTACCCATGCCTGGGAGTGGTGTTTGTGGTGGTATTGATGTGGATGTATATTGGATCATTGTTTGTGACTATCATGACCGTCCTCAGAATGGGAATGTCCCTCATCTGTGCCTACTTTATCTACTTTGCCGTCTTTAACATACACTTTTTCCCTTTCATGAACCTCACAAGCATCATACTCCTCGTGGGGATTGGGGCAGATGATGCATTCGTCTTCTGCGATATCTGGAAGCAGTCGCGAAAGGACCGCCCAAATGCACCTCGCGTGATAGTCGTCATGGAGACACTCAGGCATGCAGCGCTGTCGATGTTTGTCACCAGCTTGACGACTGCTTCAGCATTCTATGCCAATACTATCAGTAACATAACTGCCATTAAGTGCTTTGGCCTGTATGCAGGCACAGCTATTTTATTAAACTTTGTCCTGAGTATCACTTGGCTTCCAGCTGCTGTCGTTATTGAGGACAGATACTTAAAAGACTTAAAAGACTGCAGTTCACAGAAACCTGAAAAGAAATACAAATCACAAAAGACCTTTGTCAATCACATGGCAGATGTCTACAGACGATGCACTGAATGGTTTAGCGATTGGGCTCGGATATTTTTTCAAAAGATTTTACCATGTGTTGTTATAAAACCGCGCCTGCTGTGGTTACTGCTGCTCGGAATTGTAATGGTTGGCGGCTTTTGCCTTATCTTTTTAGATCCACGCCTTCAGCTCCCAACCCTACCTGAATTCCAGCTCTTTCGATCCATGCATCCTTTTGAACGCTAAGACTTTGTCTTCAAAGACCTCTTCTGGTTTGAGAAAGTCAATCATGGTGCACTCTATGCCCACCTTCCCATCACAGTTGTCTGGGGCGTGGATCCTGTTGACAATGGAAACCCCTTAGACCCTGATGACATAGGAGAACTTGTTCTTAATCCAGATTTTGACATGGCCTCACCAAAATCACAAATCTGGCTTCTGAGATTCTGCAAACTTCTCAGAAATCAGACCTTTTTCTCCTCAACTCCTAGTTTAAAGATAGAAAACTGTTTTATAGAGACATTTAGTGATTGGATGAATAGTAGAAGTTGCATAGATTCAGTGACTGGTTTGAACAATGCGCCCTGTTGTAGAGGGTCACGCTTTCCTTATTCTAGATCTGTTTTCAATCAGTGCCTACAAACAGCCGTAACAGAACTGCATCAGTACTCACCATCTTACTTTGACAAGTGGAAACCAGGACCAAGGTTTGGTATCGCGGACAACGCAGTAAAAGCTGTAATTATTGAGTTTGACAGCTCGTTTGCATTCTCGCATTCATACGATGAAATGAAAGAATTCTGGACAAAGCTAGAGAGCTGGATGAAACCTGTTCTCAAGACAGCTCCTCCAAGCCTTGGTGAAGGTTGGTTCATGAGTTATCTGGACTTCTACAATCTTCAAGATAACTTGGCAAGGGGAACTCCTGTTTCCCTTGGTCTCTCAATAGTCATAGCCATGGTAGTCATGTTCCTGACAACTCAGAACTTTGTGATAAGCCTCTTTGCCATCCTATCCATATCAGGAACCATCTGTGTCACAATCGGTGCCCTAGTTCTGCTCGGATGGCAATTAAACATCCTGGAATCTGTCATACTGTCGGTATCGGTGGGTCTTTCGATAGACTTCACAGTGCACTATGGGGTGGCGTATCGCATCGCACCGGAACCTGATCGCGAGTCGCGTGTTGTGTACTCTCTTGCCCACATGGGATCGGCCATCAGTATGGCTGCATTGACCACCTTTGTAGCAGGTGCCCTGATGATGCCTGCTAGTATCCTCTCCTACACACAGATGGGGACATTCCTCATGTTAATCATGACCATTAGTTGGCTCTACTCGACTCTCTTCTTCCAGTCTATGTGCCGTGTGATCGGACCGGAGGGGAACGTTGGCCAGCTGCCAGTGCCTTCATGCATCTGCTACTGTCTGGATCGCATGTGCTGCTGTTGATGTTGCTGCTGCTGCTGCTTCAGCGCTCACTTCAAGTACTCCAACTCTTGCGGCAACGTCGGAGTAGAGGAATCAGAGGTCAGCATGTCGTTTCACTCATCCACCCTACAAAGTGGGGAATCACATGAACTAGAACCACTCAATGTGGAAAACAGTTCAACTGCCATCGAATCAGGATACTGTTCGCATATGAGCACCAATAGAGGCCCTTCATACAGCAGATCAGACCTCAGTCCTCGCCGAGAACCTCTAGCTAACATGGCTGAGCGGAACTTGCTCTCTAGCCAAGGACAAAGTGCTGTATATCACAAAACAGTCCCAACATCCCCAAAGACTCGAAATGGATTCTCCCCTCCCCATAAACCTCCTTCACCTATCCATCGCCCCACCCTGGTATCATCTAAACCCCCCTCCCCCCTCATCCCAACTCAGGTGGTCCTTGAAGGCTCAGACTTTGTTACGCGGGTATGCTCTCCCTCACCTACCATCGAGTTGATCGAGCCAGAAGAGGCTCTTGTGCCAAACCGGTCATCACAGATAGAGGATGTCTGGTTACCTAGGTGATGAAAATATATTTCAATTTTCAAACTTAACTGTAATTATATTCATAACTATTTATTATTTTGAATGTTTTTAATATCATTTGCTGAAGTATACAGTATATGCTCTTCCTTGCAGTATTGAAGAATGGGTAGTAAATTATTGATTCTAGAATATTAAAATATATAGCATTCTTCTTAGTGAAATAATGAAAATATTTATGAATTTAATTTGTATGCATTTGTAAATTTCACAGTTTCATATACCTATTACTTATTGATATAGTATCAAGCTATAAAAAGTAGGAGGTTATAAAACCACCTCATATATGATATTCAACTAATTTTAATTTTCATTTAATCATCATTATCAAATGATCATATTAATCATTTTCATGAAAATATTGCAATATTTATATGTCAATCAATAATAGAGATGAATATTTTTAAGGTCCAATATTTTTTATTTGGAGAAAAGGCAATACAGTGAAACCTCTTTATAAGGAAGTCCTTGGGACCATAAAAATTACCTTGTTATATCAGGTTCCTCACTATATCAGGGTAAATAAACAAAGAACTATGAATGATATAATAATAATAATAATACCTCTTATTTATCCAGGGTAACCACTTTCAGCTGTAAGCTGTTCTTCTAGCGGGCCCTGCATAGCATAAAGTGTTGGGACCAATAAAATCACCTTGTTATAACAGGTATCTCGCTCTATCGGACCTCTTTATAACGAGGTTCCACTGTATTGGCATATTATATAAGAGTAAATACAGTCCCAGTCAAATGTCTTACCTTGTCTGTAATCACTATGAAATATGGGACCATTGGATCACAATGGAATCACTGGACAATATCTATTGTTTTGTTCATTTTTAATGATCACAGGTAGATAATTATTTTGACTTCCACTGTATATCTACAAATAATAAATGACATCATCGGCGGCAGGTGGATGCCCAATGACATTTAAAGAATTCAATATGCAGATATGATTCCCCTACTCAAGTGAAATTTACAAAAAATATAGATTCAGGTAGGGGAATGTATGCCATATCTGTGAAAAAATATATGCACAGATATGATAAATAATAAATGACATCATAGGAGGCAGGTGGATGCCCAATGACATTTAAAGAATTCAATATGCAGATATGATTCCCCTACTCAAGTGAAATTTACGAAAAATATAGATTCAGGTAGGGGAATGTGTGCCATATCTTATCTGTGAAAAAATTCAATATGCACAGATATGATTACCCTACTCAAGTAAAATTTACAAAAATATAGATTTGGATAGGGGTATGTATGAGATATCTGTGAAAAGCTTCTTGGTGCATGGTATATGATGTGATTTGTCGCAAGAAAGTAAAAGGAATATTTGTTGATGCAAACATTGGGTTCTGTATCTATTTTTTTGTTTTATTCATATCAATTGTTATGAACTTGAAACGGGTTAAGATACAAGTATTTTGCCATTTGGGCTGGTCAGATGAATTGTATGTAAGCATTGTAGAATTATAATCATATTTATTATGTTTCATATACCCAATTTTTTCTTCTTTTTTTTCTTGATCTTGAGTTGTTCTTACATCATCATCCATTACAGTATATCAACAGTATTATCATATTTTAGAATATTCACTGGAATCATCATCACCAACTTCATCATCATCTTTAAGTCACATCATAATCATCATTATCATTATCACCATCATCGTCATAAACATTATTATCATAATCACCAACTTCATCATCATCATCATCATCATCATCACTATCATCATCATCACCTACTTCATCATTACCATCAATATCATCATCATCATCACCAACTTCATCATTACCATCATCATCATCATCATCATCATCGTCATCATCATCATCATACCTATGCTTGCTGTGTTCTCACCACTTTTTTATGCCTCCGCCACCGTAAGGTGGTGCCGAAGGCATTATGTTTTCGGGTTGTCCGTCTGTCCGTGCGTGCGTGCGTCCGTGCGTGCGTCCGGACCTTGTTACCAGAACCGCTAGACGAATTTTGACCAAACTTGGCTCAAGTATAAGCATGTGAGGATGAACTGATTAGATTTTGGGTTCAATGGGTCAAAGGTCACAGGGCCAAAAAACTTATAAAAAATCACCCAAAATAGCTTTTTACCACAATTAGTCCAGAACTGCTGTGCAGATTTTGACCAAACTTGGCTCAAGTATTTATAAGCATGTGAGGATGAACTGATTAGATTTTGGGTTCAATGGGTTGAAGGTCAAAGGTCACAGGGCCAAAAAACTTGTAAAAAATCACCCAAAATAGCTTTTTACCGCAATAAGTCCAGAACTGCTGTACAGATTTTGACCAAACTTGGCTCAAGTATTTATAAGCATATAAGGATAAACTGATTACATTTTGGGTTCAGTGAGTCAAAGGTCAAAGGTCACATGGCCAAAAAACTTGTAAAAAATGACCCAAAATAGCTTGTTACCACAATAAGTTCAGAACGGCTGTACAGATTTTGACCAAACTTGGCTCAAGTATGTATAAGCATGTGAGGATGAACTGATTAGATTTTGGGTTCAATGGGTCAAAGGTCAAAGGTCACGGGGCAGAAAACTTGTACAAAATCACCCGATAAAGCTCGATATTGTTATAACTGATAACAGAAGAATTGAACCAATTTCTTTCAAGCTAACAGTGTGTCACTCAATTATGTATGAGCATGTGAGGAAGAACTGATGAGATTTTATGTGCACAGGGTCAAAGGTCGCAGTGCCCAAAATTTGTAAAATATTTTTGATTTCTGATGGCATGGAACAAACAGGCCGTACATATCTTTCTGATTTTGTGATGGCGCAGGCATAAATTTTGACTGTGCACGGTCCAGGATTCATCTAGTTTTATTTGTAAAATCTATTTTTTTTAATCAATGTGTTTAAAAGATGCCCTCAAAATTTTATTCACATTGCTGACAAAATGAAACAAGCATCGATGTTGCTTACTACCATACCATTTTATTTAGACACTCTGATATATAATGCGCAGTATGTGAGAATTCTACTCCCCATACTCGCTTATTATAAATAGAGCCATTTTGTGTTTCTTTTTTTTTCAAAATTCTATTCATTTTATCATCTATTTGTAGAACAGTAATGACCAAAGTGTGAATGAATGGATTTTACTGCAATGACCAATAATTTAGACAGGATCATATGAAAAGGAGTTTTAATAGGTCATATTGTACAAAATTTATTGTTATTTGCCAAAATGGTGGCGCATTCAACATTCCAGTTATATTTTATTGAGTTTCAAATTATTATATCCACTGATCAAATAGATGATCAGTTTTATCACTGTATGATATCTTTGCACAATTGTATCCTCATTTACAACTCAGTTTATAATGCCAAATTTTTCATCTCATTACAGCAGTTCATTGCAATAATTAGATGTCTTTGTATTTATTGAATAAGGATATTTTAGTATATGATTAAGTACTGGTTTTTAATTGTACATGTAATTTAGGCTTTCAATACACAATTGCTCATTATTTATGTATTTTATTTGATGTGTGATGCCATATTTATGACATGTTTTTCATTATGCCTTTGTTGTTATATAAATTCACTATAATTATCTATAATAATATTTGCATATTTCAATGATTATGATAATGAAAGTACTCACTGATGCTTGAATCTGTTTGAATGTAGCATTGTTTTTATATTTAAGTATTTGAAATGATAAAAAAATTAAGATGTTAATGTTTGGGGGGTTTTTTTTACTTTAATGAGGAACTAAGTGGGATGCAACATGTTACTCATTGTGGTTGTATAGCTTGATTTGGGCAAAGGAAATAAAGGGGAGATTTTTCTTTTTCAAAAGGTAATAACTTGACCAGAATAGTATGTTATTATATAAGATGCTTAAAGTTATATGTAACATTCGATCATGCTGTTGGTAACTTGTTTGAAAATGTACCAGTAATGAGAGATAAGTTTTAAAGAAATAGTTAAGATGAACAATTATCTGATTTAAAAATCGCACATGATTAAACCTATGAAAATTGGGCATGAGCCTCTCAACATACATTTATGATACCATTGCATAAAATATTTGGCAAAATCTAGAAGAAAAAAATATTGTAAAAAGTGTATCCATAAAACAGGACAGCACACCCCATACTAACAAAATGTTGTATGATTACGTCTACAGCTGATTTTTGTAACTCAAAATGCGCCCTTGAAGTATACAATGATTGTATCTTGAATTAAAGAGCTTATTAAAAAAAAACAGATTTCAGTTCACCAGAAAATACAATTTTTTTTTCTTACTTTCATTTTCCTGCGATTTATGCAACACTGATAATTTCAGGACACAAATCATGGTTTTTCCTAATTCTGTTTTCATTCAATCACTGTGATATCAAAAGTGTTTTGTCTTTTAAGTTGATAGGTCAAGAGTTGTGATTGTAGTCAACATCTTGTTTTAAAAAAATCCTGCACAGTGTATGCAGAAAATCAGAGCATTTCAGAATAATTTATTCACTGAATGATAAAAGTGGGGTTGTTTAATTGCAGATCATTGAAATCTATGAAGGATCATATTTTGATACAGTAGTATCGAACATATATTTGGTAATTCAATTTTTAAAAAAGAAAGTTTGTAAAATAACCAAATCAAGTCATTTTTATTCAAGAGTAATATTTTTTACCCTTTAAAAAAGAGAAACACAAGTTTGGGTGATCGAGTAGGGAATTGAGAATGTGAAAAATCATATATACTTTAAACTTTAAATACTTTAAAAGGGAACAACATAGAGACATTAGTGTGTTGTCCGTGAGTGAGAAAAATGAGTTGGAAGCTTGAGCAAAATATGATAAGCCATTCAAAATCAATTAATATCTAAAGTTTATGGAATTCCTGTAACATTTATCAGGATCCTTGAGTTGGAAATTCTGCCAGAATGTATGCTAGCTGGCCTCTCCATTCACAGAAGCTTAGGGTTTCTTTTTTTTCTAGACTGAATTTTTAGTAAAATTGACAATCTTTTCCCTTTTCACTGTAGCCTGGCTTTTACATTCTCCAGCACTTCCAAAAGAATTATACTGATTCCTCATTTTAGATCTTCTATTAATCCATGTTTTTGTAATATTAATTCGGAAAATGAATGTTAGAGTGTCTACTATGAGTTCTGCTTAGGTTGCTAACTCAATGATCTTCATTTCAGGTAGTATAACTGAACTTCTGAACTTTAAAAGCAAATTATAGCTCGTGAGCGGATCATCCTATTTTGATCAATTTCTCAAAGTTTACACTTCTTTTTGTTTATTAAATGAACTCCAATGTTNCTATTTTGATCAATTTCTCACAAAGTTTACACTTCTTTTTGTTTATTAAATGAACTCCAATGTTCTGAGTTGAGAGCCATAAAGGATCAAGTGCATCCAAAATGGAGATAAGTACCCTCTGGTTCGAAACAGATGAATTGTGATTGTAACAAACTCGACTGTATGCCTTTCTTGTACATTGCTTGAACACTGTATGATATGTTAATATTTTTCTTAATAAAAAACATTTTGATCAAATCAAGATATCATGTGTAGTTTCTATTCTCCGTGTGATATACCGCACTAAAAATGTCATTTTATGAAGTGGAAAAATAATTGCCTGCCATTATTCCCCAAACAATTGGCCATATTCATAGCGTATTTCTTAACTAGATGAATTAAAATGATCGTTGCATATTTCATCAAAATCAGTGAAAGCAGTCCAAATTTACTGAACTTATTTGTGGAACAATATCAAAGTTATAGCATGTTTTGTTTTGCCCGAACTGAAATCGCATCACTCTGTATCCCTTTTATCCTCCTTTACAAAACAAAATATTCGGGTTTCTTTATAGTTTCCTCTTTTCTTTAGTACCTCAAATGTGCATGAAAAAAAAACAAGAAAGATTGAAATAACATAGAACACGATATAAACTATTTCCGAAAAGTTATAGAACGCAGACAATAGGTCCGTAAACCGTGTATTCAACTGTGCGGATACAACAATGACAAGCCCGTACCGAATTCAATAGTATTACAAAGGAGCATTGAAATTGCGTTCTACTTAACTTTTCGAAAATACTTTATATCGTGTTATAGGGAAAAGATCATTTTCTTTTTAAAGGTAAAGTTTACATAGAAACGTTTGCTATGATGGTAACATCCACTGAAGACACGTTTTCTGAAGTACTTGTATTATTTGTCGTGGTTAGAAGAAGGGATATTTTGATGGCCAAATTTAGATTTGACACCGATGATCTGATTTAAAAAAGCAAAAACTAAGCAAGTTCTCATCAAAACAATAATTTATTATAATCACAAAAGCATAACTCACAATACGACGAAAGAGCTATTACGTAATTCGTAATCATTCCAATACAGTATGCAAATGTTACTTGTTGACACATCGTACAAGCTTTGGGGTTGATAAGAACAGCCTTTTTGTCTATAGAGAACGCATAAAATTTGCATATTTAATAAACCCGCCGAAGTCAGATCAATTTTCGAAAAACAAAGCGGAATGCAATTCGATGATCCTGTTCATTGTAAAAATCAGAATTTGCTCCGGTAATGGGATCGTGATGTTTGCACATTCATTCATGCACAGTTAAAAAAAAAAGGTGCATTGTTGCACATTGTAACACTAGGACGACATTTTTTTCACAATGACACAATATCACACTTTTTCCTCATAGTGCAATGTTTTTACAAAATGTTTCAAGAAGGCGGCAGTTATACATCGGGTTTGAACCCTCACCATGAGCATGATGAGGGGTTGAATAATTCCAAAAGCCAAACGCTCTACTGACTGAGTATATTCCTGTGGTACTCACTCCTTACCCGTCTACCCGTCAAGATGGACAGCACTCCAAAGTAAAATTGAAAAAAAAAGCCCGCTGAACAACATGTCCAACTTGCTTTGAATGCCAAATAACCCTTGATGGTATGGGTTTATAACCCAAAGCTTTCGTAGTATCTTGTATTAAGATATTGCGCCTTCATGAAAATGTGCTATACATGTATTGTATACCTTTATGAAAAAGGTATAATATTGCATCTTTTTCTTTGTGCATGGCCTCAAAGATCTATCGACTCTACATGCACATATTTCATCTTTTGATAAAGTTTTCCCTAGACATTGAGGTGCTGTCATTGAATGAAGACAAATAAATGAACAAACAGAAAACTTTAAGAACTTTAAGAATCCGTTCAGAAGCTCTGAATTTCATAGTTTTCTTTTCAACCTGTAATGGGCATCCTTGAGTTAGCAACTTTGGCGTAATCTGCAATGGCATCATGGAAAACTCCCCATTTACTCTGTTGTATCTACTTTAGAAATGAATCAATATCACATTTCAAATGAGGAATCACGATCATTCTTTTTGAAATGTCCGTAGAATTGATGTGGCTAATATTGATTATATTCAAATGAAAACAAAAATATTTCGCCTATAGGTTTCTTGAAAAAGAAGAAAATTTGAAATTTTGTGTACATCACATAAATTAAAAAAAAAATAAAATTCATAACATCCAAACACATTTAGTATCCGATTTCGCTCTAACTTTCAGTGTTTTCGTTTTTATTTTTCTCCATTCACTGGCAGCACGATGTCTAGGGGAAATTGCCCATTTAGAAATCACCAAACAAATTTTAATAATATTTCCCCAACGTAACTTCAGACAGTGACATAGTGTTGTTCGTTTTTTTCGACCAGATATGAGGAATCGTAAATATATTTTTTCTCTCTCTTCTCCTCTTTAAAATGATCGCAAAAGACGTTCTTTTCATCCCCGAAATATGTGCGTTGGTGTGAGATTCTTTCAACCGGAGCACAAAGGTTTGCGATTTATCGCTAATGATAATGGCTAAAGAAAATCTTCATTACCTTCGCATTTTGTTCAATACGCTGAAAAATAACTCATATTAGGTATTGCTCTTTCAAATTAGCGATTAATCTTTCCAGGGCCATGATAATCACGGATTATGGTTTTGAATCGCCGAAGCATCCGGTTTGGTGTAAGAATGGCTCGGTCAATATACACAATATTTTCTTAAAATCCCAATTTCATTGGAACTAAGATAACTGGTTTAAAAGCTAAAAAGAAATAAACTATATAAAGTTTTTACTGTAAATACACTGCATGGATTCAATGTCATGATATACTGGCAGAAAAGTCCGCGTTATGAAATTTAACTAACATCATAAGATTAAGTTCATTAAAATCAATGATTAAGAAAATCAGAACGGAAATGGCATTGTGAGGGAAGTATACACAATTTTTTTTTAGATCCCTTTAGTTTGTTATTTTGGTGGTGGTATTTCCTTAATCTTCAAGTCTTCAACATCAAAGATGAATGACGCAACGACTATGCAAATACCAAGGGCGTGGAAAAGGAAGAAAAGTAATCTTACCCAAAAGAGCCACTTGCCGCGCTTAAGGTTTGACGAATAGGCGCCATCTTACAGATATTTTTTCCCACCTCTCTCCATCTCCGAACGCATACAAGTACGTGTTCTCCTTTCATGTGTGGCGTCCATTCATACGTATTATCCCCTTCACATAAAAGCCCGGAAGCAACACGATTCAACACGACTCTGCATTTGGAGGCACTTAATTGTGTACGCCTACTTAACAAATAGTCGTGCTGAATCGTGTTACTTCCGGGCCTCTATGGGACTGGGGCCTAAGGAAGGGAAAGTGTAAATAATGACACCCACGATATTAATCACAACCATCCGTTCGAAACAAAATATTTATAACAGGTCTTGGGTGTTTTTTTTCTTCACTTTCGTGTCGGCAAAGAATGTCTCGAGTATTCTTTCAAGCAACTGAGCACCACGAACCAATGGCGTATGAATCCCCACTACGTTGCTTGCGATGATGTCGAGATTCCCGGTCTTTCTTTGCGCGAT
>BQKZ01003292.1:71404-84124 GCA_036244855.1 Temnopleurus reevesii
ATTGATATTTACGCAGTACCTGCTGCTATAACACGAATCGAGTCCGCCACTTCCATCGGCTCTCGGTGGTCTAGTGGTAAGACACCTGTCTAGTCATCAGGAGATCGTGGGTTCGATTCCTACCCGAGAATGCCTGAGATTTTTTTCTAAGCTTCTCGGTAAAGCACTGTCAATCAGTGTTTATCCATGTTGGGATAAGGCAAGAATTATTCAATTAAGATCAATGTCATTTATATATTGGCTGCCATATTTGCCAATCAATTAGTGATTTGGCAATGTAAACAGACAGATCATTATTTTCAGTGAAATGTGCAGCATCTCATCTGTACCATTATTTATTGTCTACCCTCTTAACAGCAAGATTGCACATAGAGTATCCAATGTTATTCAAGCTGACAAACAAGAAAACCAACAGGACATCTCACTGTGGAGTTCTGGAGTTTGTAGCTGAAGAAGGCAAAGTCTACCTACCCTATTGGGTAAGTGTACTATATCATTCTCAAGAACATAGATAAGCTATAAAATACAAATTAAATCATACATCCTCAATAATAATAGACCAATGTTACTTTTAACCCTAACTCTGCCAGGGGGGCCTCCGAGGCCCCCCCCCTTCGACGAATTTCGAGATCATTTCGCCACGCGAAAATTTCTGATGACACGGCTCACTGTCTTTTTTTCTTTCAAGTTTCCCGCAACTTTTAAGACCATTTTTACGAAAATCGGACCTACCGTTACGATGTTACGCAACTTCTTATACACGCATGTCGGCCTCAAAACCGCTCCAAACGTGATTTTGTGTACAAAGTCAATGCAAATTGTATTTTTTTTTCAATTAATTCACATAATATTCATATGTTTGCTTTCAGTGGCTGAAATCAATTCATTTTAGCATAATAATGCTCGAAAAAACATTTGCAATAAATTTTGCTGAAAAAACAATAGAAAATAAAAGATAAAAAAAAACAATGAAATACATAAGAAATTTGTTAGTGCAATTTTTTATGTGTAATTGTTAGTTATGATATCTGCTCTCTGCTACCATTACTTTGTGATTTAGAGCACAAAGTGCATTTTAATGCATAAATTAGCATAATTAATTGATAAAAATAAACAGTGTATTTTTTCGAAAATCTGATGTCACAAATTTGTAGTTTACATTTTTTGCGGCGATAGCGCAATCGATGGCTGAGAACAGATGGGGGGGGGGGGGCCTGGGAAGCCCTCCCGGCTATGAGAACTCTCAAAATACCCCGGCCTAGTTAGGGTTAAAGAACTTTTTATGTTATTAATTGGTTTTATATTGAATGTCCATGAAAATGATAATTTTGTAACATCAGCATACATGTACACATGGTGTTGTTTTAACCACTTACCTTTGCATACTGGTGGAATGCAATATACAAGTACAAGTACAAGCGTAGTCAAGTATTTCTTGATTATCTTGATCGGTTTTGATAAAGATTATTCCAACAAACATAAACATCATATTTGCATATTGGTTTTTGCAACATTATGTAACAGTGACCAAGTTCTGCTGATTTCCTTATTTTGAAATAAACAATGGAGCAACAGAACAGAACAATACAAAGTAGCAAAAAAGAATTATCATGTTACACATTCGTGTTAAGGCATTTTATAACCATTAATGATCAGTTTTCTGCAACAGAGCTCAGAATTGTAGATTGTACTCCATGATAACCCAATCCACTCTTTCCTTCTCTTCACAGATGATGCAGAACCTGCTGTTAGACCAAGGTGACATGCTTAACATTCAGGTGGAAGCCAATGGTCTCCCTGTAGCAACATACTCCAAGTTCCAGCCACAGTCTGTCGACTTTCTAGACATCTCAAATCCCAAAGCAGTGTATCCTTTAATATTTTCTTCAAATTAAAAGATGAAAACAAACATTACTTGAAGTCATCAGTGCAAGAAAACCTCAGATTGTAGATTTTTTATCACAGGGATAAATCACATGGGATTTAATATACAAAGTATCTTCTATATGCAGTACCAAAAGGGTTGACTGTTCTAAAGTACTTCTTGGAGTATTCATGAACGTTAATGGCTAATTGTACTTCAGTACTTCTTCTCCAAAGGTGTTCATTCATATTTTTCTTCTCTTTTTTGTTAGTGGTTCATCCTACATTTGTAAGTCAATGCTATTTTGGCCATAGTAGCTGTTACAGTTTTCATTCATCTTCTTTTTAACAAGAGGTCAGTTTAATGCTTGCAGAGTATTTTTAACGAGTTGCTCTAAATCATGTTGATAATTTCTTTTCATAGATTTCGGAATTGACCATGTTATATAAATATTTTAATGTATGCATATTCATCTAGTATCTTTACTGAAACTTTCAGTGTAATGCTCTGAAAAGATGGAAATGTTTCTATATATACTGCAATGATCTTGTAGGATTTTTTTTATACACTATACACCTTGACTATTACCAAACAGTCTGGAGAACATTCTGAGAGGTTTTGCCTGTCTAACCAAAGGAGATATGGTTGCTATCAAATACAATGACAAGGTATGTATTTTTTTATCAGTGTTCTGTTTTATAAAGATATTCATAGATGTAGCACAGCCTGTACCAACGATTGGTGACCCCTTTGCAGGTGCAATTCAGCAATGGGAGAAATATTTGAGTGAAGGAAAGGGTCACCAATCGTTCATAGAGTCATGCGTACATGTACATCTATGAACAGCTATATAAAGCACAATCCAGATCTGATACTTGGTTTTATGGCAGAAAACACATCTGGTCAATATTCTTAATAAAAAGATGCTTTATCCTCAAAGTTAAGGACAACACTCTGGTGTCCAGAATGTTGTATCATACTGGTCAATATATGGACAAAGGGGGTGTCCACTTTATGTACTTTCTAATGCAAGCTTAGAATATGATGTGAAGATATGTTATTTACTTAATTCATGCAAGTTTTTATTTGCAGTATATCATTGCTGTTTTCTTCATTCACATCTCTTTATCTCTTTCTTTCTTCATTTCATTATTTCCCAGATCTATGAACTAGAAGTGTTGGAAACTAAGCCAAGTGATGCTGTATCAATTATTGAATGTGATATGAGTGTAAGTAAATAGAATGGAATACAATCATATGTTAACAATTTTTAAACTGTAAAATACTTTCTTGTATGAAGCAGGTGGGCTAAAGTCAAGGTAATAATAATAAAGTTCTTTGAAGTGGATAGGACAACTTCAAATGTCTATTTATTGTGTTTTTTTTTCTGTGAAGGCACATCATGTGGTATGTTAATTGAATTAGATATGTCATCGTCTGGATTTTTCCAGATTACATTGCCTTTGTCTTTGTCTAACTTTTTAATTTGATTTAATTTAATTATTTTAAGTGCTAAACATCCCCTTAGAAAGTATCGGAATGAGCTTGAGTATGGGCGAGTTACCTAGAGTATGTTTATTTCCTCTAATCTTGTCTTTTATTGCTAATTGCAGGTTGAGTTTGCAGCACCGGTAGATTACGTGGAACCTCAAATGCCAAAGGCCAAGGAGCATCAACATGAGGTAAAGAGATGATGGTTATTCCTATGACCTTCTTTGCAACAAACTGCTCTATGCATGATCTAAGACTTATCAAATTACTTAGAGAATTTCAAAATAGTAATGATGATGATGATGATGATGGTAATGATGTTGATGATGATGTTGATGATGATACATTATGGTGATGATGATGATGATGATGATGATGATGATGATGATGATGATGATGATGATGATGATAATGATAATGATGATGACGATGGTAAAACAACTCAAATATCATACATAGAAATTAAACAATGCTTACAATAGAAAATCGTTTTTAATCATTAATAGTGTTTAGAGTATGTTATTTGATATATCATTCATATTGTTTTAGATTTAAAATTCATTAAAAGAATTCAAATGTACACATTTTTGTCTGATTTAACAAGCATAATTATTTCAAGTCTTTTCTTTGAATACAGGAGATGCAAGTGGATAACACAGACTACTCACAGTACATTGATGCCAGTAAATTCAGGGTATGTTCCTTTTCTTCACATTTCACATTTCTTTATATGCTATAATCCTAGTCTCCCTTTCCTTCCTTCCCTCCCTTCCATGCCCCTTCCTTCCATATTATTCTCTTTCTCTTCTCCCCCACCTCTTCCTTTTCCTATAACTATCTATTTTCATTTTTATCTATATTTCTTGCATTGGAGGTGATATTCATAATTATAGTAGTAGTCTTAGGGGGTGTTGTTCAAAAGTTGCAATTGATCGCAAGTTTCAGTTTATTAGAATGTGACAATCAAAATCGGTGTTTGATGCGCATCTTGTTAAATGCGCATACCATGCGTGAATAAAAATGCGTGTTACAATTTACAAAGTTGCAATTGATTTTGAACATCACCCCCATAGGCCAATAGAATGCATACTCAGACCTGTCAGTAGAGAATCCAAGGTCTGGCCTTGGAAGATCTTATGCCTTCAGAGAATACACCTCACAAAGATTCTGCCATTGTCGTCAATCCTGGATTAATGTCATACTGAATTATGAAACCACTGAGTTGAACTATGTTGTGCTTTTTATTTTATCTTGCAGGCATTCCAAGGAGAGGGTCATAGGTTAGATGGCAAGAAGAAGAATGTTGAATATAAACCTGTCATAGCTCCTGAGGATATTCCACAAAGGTATGCATTCATTTGATATGTTCTCTTTTCATTTTCATATTTTCATATTCTTTGTATGAAAATTGTTTTAAAATATATTGGAACAGAAAAAACTTCTCACAAATAGCAAGAATGAATGGTAATTGGGCAGTTATCAAATAGACGTGAAATAATTATAGTAGATTTTTTATGTTCAAAGTGACCTTCAACCTAATCATAAAAAAATACTGTCTTGGGCTCGTACTTGAGCTACAGAAACGTTATGTAAATGCTATTCTTCATTCTGTGGTGAATGACAGGTGTACGCCCGGCCCATATTATTTGAGAAAATTTTGAAATTCAGGGTGTAACAAATTTCTTAAATTGTTCAAATTTTTTGATGTTGAGGAGCCTTGCTTTTCAGCAGATCCATCTACTTCATCACACTCAGTACATTTAACAAAACAAAACACAATCTCCTTCATTTTTATTGTTATTTTCAACCTAATTTTATGACATTGACCACTGTCATTTTGCTTTTGCCATGTATGATTATTATTTTTAAACCAATTTTGTTGTTCATTATCCTTTGTAATTCTCTGTTGAAGTGAAAATAAATAAATCGAATGGAAATTGAATTGAATTGAAGTCTTCTTGTTTGTTAATGTATTTTCATGAGGTTAACAATGAAGTCATGTTTTTATCTTTCTTCATACAGAGGCATCCCAAACTATGATTACAAGAAAGGCACACTGACGTTCATCAGGAGAATACGACCCTCAGCAGCTAGCAATGGAGTAGGCGCAGTAAGTATGAAGATGTGCCAGATGACTAGTCAAAGAACAACTTGTGATCATTTCAAATTTAAGTACAAAAAAGATAACACTTTTATCATAATAGCAGTACAGATGGACTCCATGTTGAGGGAGGAGAATCAGCTATCAAAAGAGTAGTTGCGTTTATTAAAAATTAATAAGAAAATTACACTGTTGTATATCTCACCTTTCAACAGCTAGCTATTAAGTTGGCACATAATTACCCACAAACAAATGACTGGAAATCATATGGTTTTAACATCATTTCAACACATTGTAGATATAGTGTTTCGTTACCGGAATGTACAGTGAGCCTTGTATTTGGCGACCTGGCACAAGTCACATAATCGCCCAAATCGAAGGTACTTCCAAGTCCTCTTCACTTTAAATCATATCGTTTTATTAGTCGAAATTTCCCAAGCTATTTCAAAGCTATCTTCTGAGATTTGACTTGGGCAAGGCTGACTGTAGTTACATTTTGTTGTAAATTTTGGTTTGTTTTACTTTAGATTACAATCATTGTATCAACATAGCTCTATTATTCCTCTCCTCTCTAACATCTTTCATTGTCTCTCCTTCTGTCCATCACAGGATGAACCAGATGCATTTGAGGCTTTCAAAGGAGACGGCAAGAAGTTACGAACGAAAACAAGAACTAAATAGGGCTGAAACAGGGCGTCATCCATGTATATTCAATGTACGATTTGTGTATTATGTGGGAAAGTTGCAACATCAGGGGCCTGTGTCATAAAACAATACACAATTAATCATATCTCTTTGGTATAAATTTTGCCATAGGCTTACGGTTGATATTTATCATGTTTGATTGCATCTTTTATGTTAAAGGCCCAAGGCTGCCAACACTATAGAACAAAAAAGAATTGGAATGAGAATAATCCAAGTAGATTGACGGACATCAGATACCTTCCAAGAACAGCTTGGTCATGAGAGAAAGCAAGCTTTTTCATTAAATACAGGTCTCATGATTCATCCAAATCAATTGACTGCATTGTCTTTAGACCAAGACACTGGGCTCAGTTGCTTAAAACGTACTTTGTTAATCACATTGCGATTTCCAATGCTATAACTATTATGTAAAGTTAGAATCTCTGCACCATTGATCCCATTCAAACATGTCAAAGTTTCCAAACAGAGGGTATTAACTAAGTAATAAAATAAAACAACAAACACACACTGAGTTTGATGAAAAGGATTGGCATTCACTATCATTTTTGTCACACGAATCTGTTTATTGTCAAGAAAGTAAGTGTCTCACAAGAAAATCATTGTACTGTATGCAACAATGTAATCCCCAAAATTTGAAAATGACCATCGTAAATACAGTGGAAACCTGGTATAAAGAGATCTGATTTAACAAAATATCTGATATAAAGAGTTATAAATCTGGTCCCAGCTCTTAATAACTAATTGTTTTTCAAACCTGCTCTAAAGAGATTACTGCTATAACAAGGTAATTTTGATGGTCCCAAGCGCCTCGTTATACCGATTTTCCACTGTATGTCATTCTTCCTCATTCCCTTAGTCGCATTTTGGTGCCATTGAACACTGTTAGCAAGAGAGAATGAATTTGTTCTTGTTTCACTATATACTGCCCTCTACTGTTGAGTTTTGTACCGTTTGAAAGTTAGAGAGTGCAGCTTTCCATTAAATACAAACAGCAGAGGTCTGAGTTCCTTTTCTGACAAATTGGATTGAAAATACAAATTGTGATTTTCTCAAAAAGTAGCCGGTACGGAGAGGGTTAAGATTGTGTATAAAAGCCCTATTTCACACTGGAAGGTGTGCTGCCTATTGCTGCCTGCCTTACATTTAACCCCAATTCTACTGGGCTGTTTAGCAAGGTGATTTTTAAGCATGTATAACGTCAAGAGCGCATACCCAATTGTCACAATTTGGTCTCAACAGTTGCGTGACGTCTTAAAGAAAAAAGTTGCAATCGCGCACAACATCAAGGAGGCCAGAGGGCATCATGGCATTGTTATGTTAGTAAATGAAGAAAAATAAGATGAACAGACTGAAAATTTGAGCAAATTCAGATTATCTGTTCGAAATTTATGAATTTTCTAAATTTGCATTTTCAACAGTAGTTGGCATTTTTGAATGTCATACAGTCATCCATGAATTAACAATATAAAACATGAAATCAATGTGTGTCATATTGCAGAAGTGAAATGTGGATATTATACTTGGAACCAAAAAGTAAAGTTTTGTCTAAATTTACAGAAAAGGAAGAAAATGCGACGTTCTGTGTAAAAAGTGAATGTAGAGTTCTTCATGTTATTAGCCACGTTTTGCCTGTAGGGTTCAAACTCAAGGTGCCCATGAGGGGTGGAAATCAAAACTGATGAAGATTCATAACTTTTTAATGGGTCATCCGATTTGGTTTAAATTTCAAAATTGTAATCACTGTATTTTTCCCTATTTACTGACAGTACATCAATGTCTGGGTGAAGTTAGCCTTTAAGTTACAATCCATCAATCACCAATTCAACAAATAGAGAAGGAAAGTATTTAAACTAATATAAATTATATTTATTTTGGAGGGAATAATGAATTGAACATCGTCTTTATCAATGGCATTTTTGCAACCTGTAGTTTCACTCAAACATTTGATAAATATTAAGCCTTCGAAGAAGATTTAATCAGATATTGATAGAATATCTGTATTTTTTTTTATTACTTGTTGGTTAATCTTTGTCGTCACATCCATATTATTGTTTATATGATAGTATTTAATAAAGAAAATATTAAGCTGTATATATTTTTTTACCCTTCTATTCTGTTATGCTTCTATTTTACATGTAGAAAAGTATTTCCTCAAGGTCCCTAAACGATCCGTATAAATGTTCCTGTAATATACTATAGGTGATTTAGGAAGCAAGCATAAAAACACATGGACTCTTGCAGATCTGCATAATTGTACCGAAGCCCATGTAGCACAAGTATTGCCTTGTTATTGCATTAAAAATGCAAGGGAATAAACTTGGTGCTAGAACAACAAAAGCGGCAACAACAAAACACTCTTGTACATGTAGCAAGGCAATTCTTGTGGTCCCAATTTTTTCACTTTACTTCTGTTCAGTTTAGATATTAATCAAATTGAACAAATTAATCAAAGAACGCAAACTTTTTATAGTTGGGTTTCCTTTACCTGGATCTGATGAGAACCCTGACATTACAAAGTAGTTTTTACGGCGTTCCAAGGACTTCATTATAAAGAGATCCAACTCTACAGTGGTATGACCAGAAAATTTTGGCATCGAGGAATCTTGGTTCCACGTGTATCTTCATATTACAAGAGTGCTATCCCATCCCTAGATGAATGCCCCCAGAACTGTATTTCCTCCATACATGTTGATTGAAATAGGTAACTCAAAGTAATGGGGATAACAAGATACAGTCTAACCTCATTATAACGAGGTCGTTGGGACCAGAAGAATTACCTCTTTATATTGAAACCTTGTTATATCAGGGTCAAAATACAATAATATACAAAAGGATGGGTCCAGGAAAGTTACCTTGTTATAAACGAGAGCTCTTTATAACAAACTTTTGACTGTATAGACTATTTCCATAAAATAAAGAGGGTCTTGGAACTATAGATCCATACGCCGCCCGGGTACTGAAATGTGTGGACCTAACAATCACAAGCGGGTTCCGATTACAAAGGAGCACTGAATTGGCCTTCGACTTAATTTTACGGCAATAGATTATATCGCGTTGGTTGTACATTTCTAGTCCTTTATCTCCCTCTGTCATTCCTGCCACTCGGGTCCTATCTCCATGACGTCATCACTGGATTCCAGTAGCTCCAGCCAATAGGAGAGCTTCTTGGATTGAAACCAACTGTGACTGTTGTCAAATGATACCACATCTGGAAATAGGGAAAAGAGAGGAGAATAAAACGAGTAAGTTCTAAATTATGACAGAAAAGCCCGAATCTTGTACCCTTGAATGAAATGCCAGTATTCAAAATCTACCAAGTAATGTTGAAATGACTAAATAGTTGATGAATCTGTTAGGGTGTAAGTTTATCCGCAAAATTGTATTATGATGGAGTGAAACATAATCTTGCATATCGTGAAAGTAATGTTAAATCAAAGAGAATATGCATACACTTTGAAGAGGGTTGTGTTTCATAAAGTCGTTCGTACATGTACATACGTCTATACGAATGATTGGTGACCCTTTCCTCCTCTCAATGATAACTCCTGTAGCTGAATCGCACATGAAAAATGGTCACCAGTCGTTCGCAGAGTCGTTTGTAGATGTACGAACAGTTTTATGAAACACGACCCGTTTTGAAAACGCTGTCATTGACTGTTAGTCTTTGACGCGTTGGTCTAAAGGTATTTAAGTGTACCTTTTACATTAAAAAATAAATGTATTGTAATAGAGAATCTTCCTTTAACAAGTTTAGAAAATAATATGAGCTTACAGGTTCCCGGTTCAGCGATCATAACTTCTCCATTTTCTGGCACCATGTGGCTGTTGAATTTCTCTGGTTTCAAAATGGCTTTCCTTTTGCCTTCACTATTCACACGCTCAAAGCCGAACTTGATGTCACCACAATCCGTCTGGAATTCGTACCTGAAATGGACAATTTAAAAGAAGATTCTTCCTAAAAAATTGTATTAGCTGAATGGAAGCAGAAAAATCAAATGAATAGAACAGAAAAGTTTGAGAAAAATGGGAAGAAAGTTAATATGAATGTCTAAATATTTAGACAAATTAAAAACTGATGTTGCCATCTGACGTCATAGGTTTATTCATTATATTTATATTAATGTTATAAAATGTTACTTTTTCCTAAGAATATGAATTCCTCAAAACTTGAATTATAGTATATTTTCATGATAAATATATAAATCCCCTATTTGCATGTCTCCGTAAATACAAACTTTCGTTAAAAAGACATGCTTAAAAGGTTGAAAACTTGTAGGTAAGCAACCCCTTAAAAACATTTCGAAATGACATAATGATAAGAACAAAATAGTACATGTAATGACAAAACAGTGAAAATACCTGAATACACTGTTTTGCTTCTTGACCTGGTACTCGAATTCCACGACTGCTGCTCTTGATATTTGGTGTGTTTCCAATGTGTGTGATGGTTCCCGCTCTTTCATGTAGTAAGATGTCGGTATTTTGCCGCCAAGTTTTATCTATATTCAGGAGAAAATTATTACACATGTAATCATGAAATCCAACTCATACGGTTTGTCAGAACTAATGTCCTCCAGAGAGGACAGACTGTTGTGACTTTGGAATAGAGGATTTTGTGCAAACCAGCATAATTATGCCATATTCAATATTTCGCAGAATATTAAAGCCGTTATTGGATCAAAATACAACAAATTTTGGCCGTTTTCCAGCAGTTATTTTAGTATTCTCGAAACTGTATAACTCGCTTAGCAAGGCTTAACAGTGGAGGAACAATAGACTCAGCCTTTTGAGCAAAGGGAGCTTGATGTGATAATGGTTGAATAAGGGAAGAGTTTGTCTCATTTAATTCATTTTGTGTTTGGTATTTACAAGAAGATGAGAAACATGATTAACATACGATAAATACAACAATTGAAAATAAAAAATAACCATGAGAGATTGAGAAAGAAAGATAAGTGACCTGAGAGAAGTGGCAAAGGTGTTATACAATATTCCATCACAACTCCGATGAACATCTTTCCATAAAAGGAGATCTGGCCTTTTTTGTCTTTTTTTCTTTTTTTACAGAAATCCAACACATCAAAGCTTTTTTGAGGGATAAGGTTGCAAAGAGCTATATGCTGTATCGGTGGTGTGTTGGAAAAAAATGGGCCGTAATCTGCAAGTGTCAAAAATAATGTAGCTGCTTGTTATCTTGCCACCTAAAGATCCTAAACATAGAACTGATAAAGCTTTGTCATTGTAATTTTAGAAAATAAAAAAAATAAAAACCTTCCATCTCACCATTGATGCGCACATCTCATTGCCATCATCATCTTTCTTCGTTCCTCCCCAGTACACCGGGAGCTGATCAGGGTCGATCTGCTTCAACAACTCTTCCTTCCAATTACCTTTGAGTGGGAAACATTAACGATGAGCCTTTATACTTGATTGCAAGTTTTTGTAAAAGTATTGTGTTTGAATTTGTACCACTTACTATCATCGTAGTCAAATATCATTTCCTCAAAAGGAGATGACTGCTGACCAGTTTTCAAGCAGTATTTAGGATATTCTTTTACAAAAATTAGGAAAATACGCAATTTAGGTTCGAAGAAATCAATATCGTGATCAGGTAATCATAATAATTATATAATTTAAAAAAAGTATGCAGTCAGAAAATCAGATGATTTGCGACAAGCTCTTTAAGACCCTCTTGCAAATTTTATGAAACATATTGAAGATGTTTTATATTACTCGGTGTTGAAGGGTCAGTCACAGTACAATTGTATTCATTGCCAACCGTGCAGCGTTTTCCTGAAATTTGCAAGAGGCTCCGTAGAAAAGAAAAAGATCCCCCATCCATCGATTGGGGGGGGGGGGGCTTATTTTACCTCTATTTTGCGAGATCCATCAGACGGGAAATTTCAAGAGAAATGACATTATACTTACTTCCTAACACCTGTAATTTCCTCTTGGTTTCCTCCTGGAGAAAGGGTTTGAAGACGGTGTAAGCGACCGGGAACACCATCGGTGCTCTGATGATGTAGAGTCGATAGATGAGTTCAGGATAATGCTGCTCTGCTAACACGGCCATCTGGTGTTAGATACACAATGATCATTCGGTGTCAAAACCAAGATAAGAATTGTTGTTAAAATATGATAACCATGTGGCAGATTCCGTGTCGAACTTATTAATAGCTTCATCAGTTTTACAATTTAAAAGTGACATTGGTGTTATTATGATCAATTGATATCAAGGGGTAAATATTGACAATGAATGATGCAAAAAATACAAACCTGGTGTAATCACCGAAGATAGAAACTCATTATGCCATCTCGTATATCTAAGAATTAAGCGATATCAATTTATTTTGCCACAAAAGGAGTGATATTGCATACTGTTGTTGATGTCGTTATTTTTGTTGTTGTTGTTGTTGTTGATGATGATGATGATGATGATGATGATGATGATGATGTTGTTGTCGTTCTTCTTCTTCTTGTCGTTATTGTTGTTGTTGTTGTTGGTCTTCTTCTTCTTCTTCTTCTTCTTCTTCTTCTTCTTCTTGTCGTTATTGTTGTT